>NDXZ01032230.1:0-15315 GCA_003055125.1 Paykullia maculata
AATTGCACAAAAATTGTTATCTGGAACGCTTTTGGGCTTATTTTTGCGAGTTCGAACTGTTTTGTTATGCACCTGAAACAGACCTTATAATAGTGTGAAGCACTATTGGGTTGATTACAGTGTATTTAGTTTTAGGCTTTACTTTTAAAAAATTATGGAATGAGTAGGCTACGGTCACATAAGTCAAATATTTGCAAAAAAAAACGTTACCACTATTTTAAGAAAAAAATTGTTTAACGCTGTTTGATTTTAAACAATTTTTGGGTCAAATAAAATAAAAATAATGTTAAAGATAAATTTCCAAATAAATAAAGGTATTAAAACTATATGAACTTTTTAGTGGTTACGTCTTTTTTGTAAAATATTTGATTAATGTGACCGACCATAGCTTAAGCGATATAAAAGTATAAACTAAAAACCGAAAATGTCTTAGTCAGGATTTATTACAATGATATTAATCATTATTATAGAGTACATAATTGTTTAAAATAAGTTGTTTAAAGAAAAAAGCAAAAACTAACAAAAAAAAAAACTTAAAACACAAATACAAATTTATGTATTTGAAAACTTTGCTATATTTTAAAATGCAAGAGATACAAATCTTAACCTATGCACGCATTATTATGTAAATTTTTTCGGCTTCTTTTTTTTATGTGTGAAAAAAACAAAAACACACACAAAAAGCAAATATCAAAATCAAAGTTGATCTATCAAAGTTATTAAATTTTTGAAAAAAAAAAACGCTAAAGATACCTTGAACTAGGCACAAATATGTAGATATTATTTATTGGTTATAAAAAGGCAACAAGTTTTTTCTCTTTTGTTTAACAAATTCACTTGCAAAAAAACAACATAAAAAAATTGTAAAAATAAGTTTAAACTCCTATTTAAAAACAACATGCCAATTACTTACTAGCGTTTAACGAGTTTTCAACAAAAAAATATCACTTAATTATTAATAAATATTTATTTAGGTTTGCACATATAAATAAAGCAACAACAACAACAAAAATTAAATTCAAAGTAGTTGAACTTGAAAAAAAGGTGAAGACTAGTTGTTTTATAACAACAAATTGTTTTTTTTTAGAAATCTTGATATAGATTTCAAAAAAACAAATACCGACTTTGAAAAAAAAACTCGCCTTTAAATCGTGCAAAATTACGAATTTGCTTTTAATTAGTTAGTTAGTGGCAAACGTTTATTTTCATTTTTAAAAAATTAAAAAAAAATTTATTATTTTATTAGATTTTTTTTTTAATAGAAATAAATCAAAGAATTTTTATTTATTTTTTGTCGGGGCAAACTACTTTGTATGATTTTATTATTATTTTTTTTCATTCGTTAAACTTTTGTTAAAAAAAAAACACAATCAAAATGCAATTATGTTGTTGTTATTTAAAACTTTAATAATGTTTTAATTTAAAAATATTTTGTTGAAATATAAAAATAACACATGTTTTATTTGAAGTTGAAAACTAAAATGTCTGCCTTATGAACAAAGTCTATAGTTTAAAAATCATTTATTAGTGCTTAATTATACAGAAAAAAACTTGTTAAATTGTACGTTTTTAATTCTTTTGTATTATATTAACTTTAGAACTTTTAGGGTCAAAAATGTTAATATTCTAAGAAATAAATCGCTCGTAATTAGTAAATACAAACTTACAATGCCATTCTCGTGGCAAGTTCATTTTTCGTGATAGTAAAAGCTTTTGTGACATAAACTTTAGCAAATTAAAGTTATGGGTATTTTAATTGACAATAATAATAATAATAATAATAATCACATCCGCAAAAGCAGGTCACAGTAGATAAATATTTTGTTTTAGTCGTGTCAAAAAATAACCCCTCTTGAAGGTACAGGACGTAAAAAAAACACATTTACCAAAAAATCAATTGCCTTGCCAGATTGAAAAAAATTAACTTCAAATATTTTTACTAATGTGCCGCTTTTGTAATACAAGTGAGTGCTTTTTGTAGATGTTTTACGTGTGTTTTGTTTTTGTTACAATAACAAAACACTTACAAAAATTTTACTCAAAATGCTCACTTGTGTTATAAAAACGACACATTAGTAAAACTATTTGAAGTTAAGGGATTTTAAATTAAAGGCTTGTTAATTAAAAAAGAAAACTATTGGGTTGCCAAAGTTCTTAAAAAAAGGTGAGAGAAAAGCCAATGACAATAAATGTTAAATTAACAACTAATGACTAACAATTGCTATTAATTTGGGAAAAATAGTATTAGTCTATATTATATGTATATATGTATGTATGGATTAAAGAGCAGGCGCCTAATAAAATAGTCAATAACAAAGTATACTTTAATGCGATTAATGCCATTGGTTGACAATTAGTTGGGCAACAGCTTTGACGGTTTTATGTATTTTTACGTGAACAGGAATAATTCCGTGTTAACTTAAGGTAAGTATGCTATGTACCAATATTAAAATTTGATAACTTAAAAGGGTTGCCATTCTTTATGGTGAGGTGAAGAATTTTTGGTTATTTTACGTATACTTTAAGCTTAAAGTCACCTTAATGCTAAAGTTAGAATTGTCCGTTGTTTAACTTTTAACGTAATATTTGCTAAATAAAGGTTGTCTGTACTAGATAAAGGTGCCACTTTCTCTTTTTCAACTATTCAATCCTGCCACTTTGTAGATATGTATGTAAAAGATTGCAGTCCGTGATAAACAGAAGCCAACATTTCCCAAATTTTAAAATTCTAAAATTTTTTTTAAATGGAAGTAGTGATAATGAAAAAAGTTTAAGGTCATTTTATTGTTAAGTTTACAAAAAGTTACCTTTGGTTATCATGCACTTTATAGCTAGGTCATGTTAATGGACCTAAAAGTTGTAAAATAAACTTTTTCTAAAAGTATGCTTTTGGTATACTATAGACGAGTAAAAATAATATATATTAACGCAAAAGTCTGCTTTAAATTTAAAAATAGCTGAAACTGTTTTTAACTTACATAAGAACACAAAATCAGCAGGTTTTTGCATTATACATACAGCAGAACGCATTGCTTCTACGATTTTTTTTTAAATGATTAAAGTTTTATTGTCCCTTAAACGTAATTTTTTTTTTACTTTTTTTTGCCATTTTTGACTTCTAAAATTTTTTAATTTGTTAACAAATCAGCTGATCAGAGCTGTCATTTGCTCATATTTTTTATTACAATTTGTATGAAAACATTTAATTATATGACGTGTCACTTTGTCTGTTATAGTAAGTAAATTAATAAGAGGTTTTTAATTTTAAATAAGTTTTTAAAAGATCTGACTTTGGTTTGTAACTATGAAAACGGACCATTTTTGTTGTAGCTCAAAAAGAATATCTAAATTTCAAAATTTAAAACCTTCCAGTAACAAAATGAATGTGACTTCAAAGTCCAATTACACTGTGCAACAGTGAAAAAAAGGCAAAAACGTGACAGTATAGATTCGATACTAGCAAAGGATAGTAAAACCCTATACTTTGGCCTTATTGGTGACCTTTTTTTTTTTGGGCTTCAAAAGATACTGAAAATCAGTGGGGCCCCCTAAAAAAGGTGTCATCAGTTTTTGTCTAATAGCTGGTTCAAATTGTAAAAAAATAAATATGTTTCTTTCACTTCTCGAGGGAGCATAGGGCCATGGTTCAGAAGTTGTGATACGGCTTAAATATATTTGGCAATAATGTAGCTAAAAGTTTGAAAAACAAACCAAGTTAATATGTTATTTAAAAAAAAAAATAATTTTTCTGCACTTTTTTTGAAAAGTTAGAGAAAAAATTAATTTTTTATATGTTTTTTCTTGAGTTTGGCGTGCCGGATCAGAATATTGTGAAACCAGGTCTAAGCCTTCAGTGCCGAAAATTTGTGTAAAATCTGACAACTAAATTTATTTATTTCAATAAAAAGTGCAGCAAAAAAAACTATATTATTTCTTTAATATTTCTTAAAAATAAGCAGATGCTAATTGACATCTGACAATGACATAAGTATTCAGTTTCAAGTTTAAAACAGTGTTGTCACATTTTTTTAAGCTCCACTGTATTTTATTTTCCAAACAGACACCGGGACATTGGCGTTTATACCTGTTGTATGAAGGCTAACTTTTGTAAAAAAAATGTTGGTAAAATTTTAAAATAAATAATAACAAAAAACTATTAAGTTTAAACCAATTTAAACATCCCTGCGCTAGCACGAGCTGAGCTGTATTAGTCAAACCCTATAAGTAAATTAAGTTTTTCAAACTTGCACTTGCATGTGGCAAATGTTTGCTACATCTTAGATAAACAATTTTAAAGTAAACATAAGCGAAAACTCATTTTAATTACTAGAGTTTCTGGTAATAAAACAATAAAAAATATATTACACTATAAAAATATATTTTATATTTATAAATTTTACGTAAACTTTACATCTAAGAATTAAAATAAATGAATGAAAAAACATCTGAAAATCATAGATCAGTTGAAATGAAATTGAAGGCTTTTGTTTTACCATTAAAGTTATACTATTGGGAAATATTTAAAATAGTAAATGTGTAATTATTTTAGTTGGGATTTTTTACAATGTAACGGTCCTAAACGAGGTACCAGCCTGAGGTACCAGTGGCTTAATTTAAAGTTTTAAAGTCTTAACGTGAGTGAAATCTCTTCAAAATAAAAAAAAAAAACAAACCAAAAAGTCGGCGTTTGATTATTATTATAATCAAAATCAAATAAAATAATTTCAACATTCGCCAGTTTATATCCCATATAAAAAGTCAAATAAAAAAAAAGTTATAAAACCCAAAAAAAGGTGTAAATTTCAAATTTTATTTAATGTGAAATTTTCGTTATTAAAATTTTGGCAAGAAACAATTTATAATTAAACTTAAAGATGATATAACAATATCAACAAAAGCCATCTCTAATTCATTTTTCAAATATCAAAAGTCAATTTTATGTCCAAGCCACTGACAAAACTGTCATGTTTCCAACATTTTAATTGCATACTTGTCCATTAACAACGTCTTCTTGAACAGTCTTTGCTTAGTTTATGAGTTTAAGATGAGAAATTTTTTTTTTAATTAATTATTTTATTTTTACTTTTATTATATACATATGTACAGACTTATGTATTTTTTTATATGCACATATTTTATTGTAGTTTTGTATAAAAGTTAATGTTTTATAATATTATTTATGCAAGTATTTTAATATAAAATTCAATTTTTTTTTTGTACTTTACATAACTTAGACTGTGAATTAAGAAAAGGGAGAAGAAAGTAAGTAAAGTTAATTGAAGTGTGTAGGCTTTGTTGATTAATTGTTAACTTAGATATTAATATTTTTATTTATTATTATTATTTACTAGCTTTTAACCCGCTACTTCGTTAGCGCATTTGTTAATATTTATTTAACATTCAAATTCTGTTTACCATTTATACACATATTAAAATATTTATTAGAACATAGTTTGACACTATTTAATAATATATTTTTGATTCACCAGGACAGATGTAGGTTACGAATGAACCGTTAAATTTGCGTTGCATTAGTGTTTTTGGTCTCAAAACGCCCAATAATAAATTAATGGCCTTTAAGGCCACAATGTCCGGTGAATCACCCAGTTAGCAACCTGAGATGACCCTTATTAAGCGATAGTAGCTCTAAGGCCTGAAAATGTTTTCCAATGTGTTGAGAAAATTTTGCTTTAAGCTAGTAACCAATTCTTCCTTCTAGGTAGGTAACTTTTCGAGATACCAATGAAGGGTTCTGACCCAATAAAGATACGCAGGGTTCCTCTGTTGCCTACACAGTCAGCCCGTTCATCATTAAAAATTAATTTTTTGTATATCATGTATGTATGTATGTATGTACTATGTCTATTTTTTAAAACATTTAGATCGAACTCAAAACATAATAAAAAACATTTTTTTTAAACGTTTGCTCTTTTTTTGGTCGCTTAAGTAAACTTTTAACGTTTAATTAATTTTGTTATTTTATTGTTGCATTACCGTACTTTGTTTTTCAAATCCAAGTTTTTTATTTACACTTTAAATTTATTTTTCATATTTCCCATGACTAACACACAAATTCAAAAATAAAACGGTAAAAGTAATAAATATAGGAGGCTTTATATTATGTATCTACATATCGTCACCTAAAAACCAAAAGGCCGTAAGTACACTTTTTACTTTTTTACAGGAGAAGAAAAAACCTTAAAAACTTACGACTTATTTACATACTTGAAAGGTGGCTTTTGCATTTTATTAATAAAATCGGTATTTTTGAACATATACAAGGTGGGCCAAAAGAAATCACCCTATTGCAAGATGGTCTTATTTTTTGCAAATGGCGGCCAATGTCAAATGTTTTGACATTTGTGAACTAGACAGATGTAGAATACAAGTAAGAAATAATCATGTCTATTTTTTTGCGAAACAATTCGTCTGTCGGATGACTTCTTTTGGCCCGGATGACTTCTTTTGGCCCACCTTGTACATATGAGTAAAACGTAAAAGTAAATGGTCTGTTTTAAATTTTTTTGGTTGTTACAACCTTTTGGATTTCAGGTGACGATATGTAAATATGCATGCATACATATATACATATGTTTATGAAAATTATGCAATTCAAACTAATTAATTTTCCTAATTTCATTTATGCTTCATAATGCGTATTGACGATGGATTTCCAAAATTTCATTTGTATTTTCTAAAGACTTTAACAATTAAAGATTTGACAGAAATGTTGTCCCAATACCTTTTATTGGCCATTAATTTTCATTTTCAAATTAATTAAAGGTTTGTTCCATACAAAATTTGTTATATAAATCTCTAATGAATTAACAAATTGTTTGTGAATAAAGAAGGTATTTATTTTACATTAGAAAACATATGCAAATAAGAGTTGAAGCTATAGCGTTTTGATTTTGTCTATTGTAAAATTTAAAAAAGAAACTAGACAAAATTGAGGTGATTTCTTTGTCTCCTGTTAAAAACAAAATTGTTAATCATCTTCTTATTAACCTATGTTGCCAGTAGGATATTATTTAAATAGTATAAAGTTTTTAAAATTATTAACTGGATTGTGTTTATTTACACTAGACTTTGTGTTAACAAATGAAAATTGTCAAATAAAATTTTGTTAAAACTTCTTTAACCGAACAAAGAGACCTTGTTTGACACATTCTTAACCTTTACCCTGCATGCGTAAATATCCTGTGTCACAAGTTAAGAAATTACCGAACCGCTTGAGTGTTTACACCGTATAGTAAAATTTAATTTTCAGGAAATCGTCAAAGTAAAAACTTGGTGCAATATGTTTTATTTACTTTAGAGTCTAAAATTGCAAATAATCTTACATAGTTGGTACATATGCAGGGAAACAGTTGGTATTAATTACACTATGCAACAAATGAAAACATTTTTTAAAACGTAAGAACGTAACAGTATAGGTTCGATTATACTAGCAAAGGGTTGTAAAATCCTTTACTTAGTTTGGCCAGATTGGTGACCATTTTTTTTATGGACCTCAAAAGATTCTGAAAACACCTAAAGGTGACACCTAAAAAGGTGTCATCAGTTTTTGTCTAATTCAGAGTTGGTGATACGGCTTAAATATATTTGGCAATAATGTAGCTAAGAGTTTGATGAACAAACCAATATGTTATTTTAAAAAAAATTTTCCCTGCACTGTTTTTTAAAGGAACAATTTATTTTTTTTTTACTTTATTTCACACTTTTTAGCATAACTTTTAGGGAATCCAGATTTTTTACTAACAAAAATCGTAGCCACGGTGAAGCTAAAGAACTTTTGTAAACATATCAATAAAATCTGAATGTGTCTAGGCATCCAAAATAGCTCATAAACACCACTTTGTACCACAAAATTTTTTTTTAGGAAATTATATAATAAAACACCTTTGTTTTCCATTGTGTTGTGTTGTACTTATTATTTGGTATATTTAAAATATAATATAGACGCCTTTCGTCTTTATATGAAGACGAAATTGTCAGAAGTTGTAAGCATTTATACATATACCTTAGGGTTACAGCCGATGTTATTTTCTTGATTTTTAAATCGTGCCGAGTCAGAATATTGTGACACTAGGTCGAAAACTTTAGCGCTGAAAATTTGAACCAAATCTGACAACGTTTACGGGACCCGCGTCGAGGTCAAAACTCAGATATATGTAAATTTTAATATTTATATTAAATAATGTTTGTGAAACTCGTTAACTTTGTTCATTATTTTATAAAAATAAATAAATTTCTTTATTTCAAAAAAAAATTACAGTTAAAACAAAGTTTTTAAAATTAACCCTGTTAATATATTGACAAAAGTATGTCAAAACTATTATACCAATATTACCACAGTCCAATAGATTTGTATACAAATTTTAACTGGGCAACACTGTTTATCTGTTTATCTCATTGACGTTTTATTTAATAAAAGTGTCAAAAATTTATAGCCTACAAAAATTGCATGCCAGTAGAGCTGCAATTTCGAAAACTTTGATTTTTTTAGTGAAAAAGTATTGGTGTATTGTGTTTTTCAAAATTGTATCTGCATGTTTTAAATGCTAAGATAAATCCCATGTATTTCATGCCCGACTTTGACACCCTGTCTCTTACATCATATTCTAACAGATTTAACTTGTTTAAAAGTTTAGGTTCTCTCTAATGATTCTTTTCAACATTATAAAGCAATTATATCACATGTTACGTATGCGATCATAACCACTGTGCACTCTAGGGCACTTTTAACTTTATCTTCAAAAAAAAAAGGGAATCTGTTAAAGATGACAATGCAATTTTTTTAAATCTTAATAAAATAATACAAAATCATTAATTCCACTTTATTGCGTGTTTTGGTTTAAACGCATTAAACAAAACCGACAAAAAGAGAAAAACAAGAAGCATTGATTCAGCTTAATAAATATGATCTTTCAGTGATTCACGTTTCTTTTGGATTTTATAAACGTTTCATCTTTTAGCGTTTCTGGGGAATTACAATGCTGGCAATAAAATAAATACTTTAACATTGAATCGCCCTCATTAGTTTACCAAATTAAGTGAATCATGTTTTAGGTGTTTTTTTCTTTGGCCAATTGAAAACATTTAAAAGATTTTTAAGCAATAATTAACGTTTTAAGTTTGATAGGCCAATACAAAGTGTGGAAATGTTCGCCAAAGATACATCAATCTTTGTATCTTATTAATTAGTTGTTATGCAAATTAAATGCCATTTTAGCGTTTATTTTTATAGGTATTTTTTTTAATATATTTTTTTTTTGCAAATAAATCAAAGTCTGCGTAGTATTTGTTTCAGAAGTTTTAACATTTTTATTAGTTTAATTATTTTGTTTTTCGATGAACTTGACCGATATTTGTTTATAGTTGAAAAAAGTTATAAATGTTAACAAGATTAGTTTAATTTTGTTTATTGTTTTTCTCATACAACAAGATACACATACATTTAAAAAATAAATCTTTTAATTTAGAACATTCAATTTGCCATAAAAATAAACATAAAAATATTTTTATTATATAAAATAATCAAAAGCGGTTTATTTAGCTGCCTCGAACATTGATGTATATCCACCAGCAATATTGTATAGTATAGTACTAACACCATATGGTAACGGAATATAATCAGAAATTATTTATACATTTCAGTGCTATTGTCCATATGATTACCATAACCATATTATTGTTTTTGACAATAATGCAAATGATTTTAGTAACCATTGTGTTTTGTTATTATTATATCCGATCATGTTTCGCGACCTTATTATGCTTATTTTCCGTCCACCAATTCCAATTGAATATAAATATTTATTGATTCTTGTCGCAATCTACAAATTTGTTGTTTTAACCAAATTTCATACCCCAAGGTTCTTCCATTCTAGCATTAATCATGCTTTCAACTGACACTAAGAAAATATTTGACACTAAGGGGTATTCAAGGTACAGTGGTGGACACGTAATTAGAAACGATGTTTTAAGGAAATAAAATTGAAGTGAATCTTCTTTTAAGACCTACATTGTAAATTTTAAGTACTGTTATTTGACAAGTTGACAATCAACATTGTTGTCGATGCAAAACATGTGGAGTTTAAAGTTCGATTTTTAAAAAAATTTTCAATTATTTCTCAAGTATGTAGTTGCTTTTGGCTGGCCACATAATTAGAAACGTTCGGTTTCAACTTTATTTTCTGAGCTATTAGTGAATAAATAATAGTAAAGTGGGTGTAATTTGAAAACAATAGATTAACTTGAAATAATTCCGATACGTTTTAGTGTTTAAAATGGGGGAAAAAAATGTCATGTACTCCAAAAATGAGGGAGTTAATTGTGCAGTGTTATCAAAATGAAAAACTATTAATGTCGCCTATCGTACAAAGTTTTTTTTCACTCCAAAAAAAAATGACAATTAATGCAATTCACTTGTACAATAACAAAAAAAATAGTTTAAACCCTCAGCAAGGAAGCATAGGGCTAAAAAGACCACTCCAATAGAAGATAAACTTATTTGTAGGGCTAGTAAGAGACATCAATTCTTGACTTCGCGCGAAATAAAAGCTGAAATTGGACAGAAAATAAACGCAGAAATATCCACGCTAACATTAAGAAGGCGCTTACAAGAGTAGGGACTTCGTGGGTGCATTGCACAAAGAGAACCGCATGTCTCTAAAAAAATATTAAGAACCGGTTACAGTTTGCAAGGGAAATGCTTAAAAAAGATTCACGTTAATTGAAAACAGTTCTCTGGAACGACGAATTCAAGTTAAACTTGTTTCAATCTAACAGAAAAACGTATGTAAGACGTTCTCTAAGTAAAGTCTTGGGCCTCAGATACACTGTGAAAACGGTGACGGGTCTACTATTGTATGGAATGTCTTTTCTTGGCGTGGTGTGGGTCCAATTATACCAATTCAGGAAATAATGGATCAACATCAATATTAAAGTATTTTGGAAAATGTAATGGAATAGAATTTCTTTGAGAATATGCCTGTTCATTACATTTTTCAGCATGATAATGATCCAAAGCACACTTCACGGTTAGTAATGTGTTGGCTTTTGGATCAAAATATTAATGTTGTGGACTGTCCACCCCAAAGTTCTGATCTCAATCCAATTGATAACCTATGGGGAAATGTCAAAAGGGATTTCAAGGACAAAAATCCACGAAATACCGATGAATTGCTTCAGTGGGTGCAGCAAAGTTGGGAAAATATATCCCTGCTTTTATGCCACCGTTTAATACAAAATTTTTCGAAAAGACTGACTGAAAAGAATTATCTAACAAAATATTTAACGATATCTCCACGTTGTTAAGCTACACAAAGATATTTTTAAGTTGTATTGAAATATTATTTTTGTACCTAATTATGTGACCAACCTAAAATTGCTGTTTTTTTCTTCTTTCTAGTAAATTTGTTTAAAAATGATATTGATGCTGTGAATTTTTTTGTTTAAACCTATTCATAAATTGTTGCTTTACTATTTCTAGCTCTTAGTGTTAATATTGTAAACTAAACGTTAAAAATAAATTTACATATATTTGCTGCCAAGTCGTTTCTAATTATAAGGCCACCACTGTATATTTTAATATGTTACAAACGGAATAATAAAACAAACATACCTACTATTGTTTTTCTTTTTTTTTTTTTGGTGAGTATAAAAATGCACCAAAATTTTGTAGAAAAAAAAGTGAATGTAAAATGCCAACATAATATTTTATTTCCCTTTTGAAGGGCGGGAAATAATACGTCATATTAATTTTAAAAAAATAAATAATTCAATGGTAGTTTCTTTTGTTTTAAGAAACAACAAGTTTTTAAATCAATGAAAAATATTATTTTTTTTAAGCTAAAAAATTTGTTTATTTAAATTATATTTTATATAAAGTGTAAAACTTAGCAAAGCTTTACTTAATATTTAATTAAAAATCTTTGTATAAAAGATTTTCTTGAAAAGAAACTCTTGTTACAATTCGAACAAAGTGCAACATGAGGCAATAACATTTCAATCGCCTAAGTTGTATGGGTGTGTTTATATGTACATATGTATGTATGTATATGGAAATGCAACAATTATTTTTCTGTACATAAGTATTAAATTTTAAGTTTAGTATTTTATGTAATTGTTGAAACAATCGCCATAGTCAGTTGGCCAATTTTAGTAAAATATATTAAACCAAAACTGGTCTTACAGCACAAGTGGAGTCTAAGATTTTTTTTGCATACAAATTCAAACAGTCATTGCTAAGATAGAAGTGACCAGTTTTTTTTCTCTTCAACTTTATTAAGTAGCATTAGAATTGCCTCTAAACGTTGTTATAGTAATTTAAACGATATATTTAATAGACCTTTTTTAGCACCTTGAAATTAGAAATGCTTTAAGTTTTAATTGGGCCTTAACTGTAACCTTGTCATGCATTTAAAGGGCTTAAATATTATATTCTAAATTTAGGATGGTCACTCTTTAAAAACATTTTTATTATTAAAAATAAAACATATTTATTGTTTTGATCTTTGATTGTTTTATATTTACAAAAAAATTGTAAGATTTTTAGCAGGGGATAAAAACAAAAGTCTTAACAAAAGTCTTAACAAAATATTATGACCCAAATCTATTGTTCACATTTGTTGTTAAACACAGTTTCCATGAAAAATAAACTGTAACGAATCCAAACTTATTAATTATTGTTAATGCAATTTATTAGTGGAAGTTAATCTAAAATCGATTTATTATTTCCTTATTTAATAATGAAGAGACAATTAAAAGTTTTGTAAGACACATAAATATCTTACAAGATTAATTTAGAAGATCACATGATATATTGTTTATTTCATTTAAAATAACACAAACTCTTAATCGTAACAAACATCATGCAAATTTGTTGCGTTATTTAAATTCTTTGGCAAACGAATTGAATTAATTTGAATTATGCAACCGTATACTTTTCAAAGAGTAAAAAAAATAAAAACAAAATGGCAGTAGAGCCCATACTTTTGAAAAGTTAGGCAGCTTCGCAACGACTAAAGCTATATGGTATATAAGCGTTGCCACTGCAAAAATATTGATTCTACAAAAATTTTCTAAAAAAAATCTATCAAATTTAGAAAAAAAATATATTTTCGAGATAAAATATATTTTTTATTAAATTTTAAAAATTTGTTGGTGAAATTTAAATTACATATGGAATAACATTTGTAATGCATTTCTCAAAGCTACCAAAATTTTATTCATTCTACCATCCTTCCATACGCAAAAAATTTATTTAATAATGGAAACGCTAACAACAATCAAACTAACAGCCAAACCTTAATCAGCGCACTAAGCGTTGCCTATCTGTCAAAAATTCTTATGCAAAGCGTCAATGCTTTACAATTGGAGAATCCGATATTGCGCGTAAGAAAGTAAAGTTGGATGCGGATGGTTTTTTATTGTTGAAAAATAATGCCATTTTAGCTATTTTTACTTCAAATCTAGCGATTTTCTCACTATTTCATCTCTATTTGATTATATTTTGTTTAAAAGTAAAGTTAACGCTCAGTCACTCAACGCAACGCTTAACGCTTTTATAGCCAAACCTAAATAAGCGCACTAAGCGTTGTCTTTCTGTTAAAAATTCTCATGCCTATACAAATTGTATGAAGCGAACCGATATAGCGCGGCGTCAACGCTTTGTAATTGGAAAATCTGATATTGGCAGCGCGTTATGAAGGGAAATTGAATGCGGATGGTTTTTTTTATTATTGAAAAGTAATGATGTTTTAGCTATTTTTACTTTAAATCTAGCAATTTTCTAATTATTTCATTTATATTTGGTTATATTTTGTTTAAAAGTTAAGTTAACATTAATTTTAACTTTTCATGACACAACTTTAACTTTAGCATCAACAATAGGCGCCACTCAACGCAACGCGCAACACTGTTAATTATGTTGGTATTTTAAAAAAGATGAAGTGAAGGGTGTTTAAGTCTCGTTATTACAACTTGCTAATAACTACAGTTCGGATGTTGTCGGACAGATAATCAGTTTTTCGTTATTTTTAGTATAATTTAAGTTAAAAGTGACGCTAAAATAAATGTTTAACTTTTAACGTAAGGTTTAAGCATTCAAAGTTGCCATATTTTTTTTTTTCTAAAAAAGAATAATAAAAATATAAAAATTGCCTTTTTTCTGCTGCTTGGTTCGCTTAATTAGGCGCCGACATTTTAAAAATGTTCATTTAATACTTTAAACATTAACAGCCGTATTTATAACAAAAACTTAGCATGGAGTTAGCATAAGTGCCATTTTTAACGTATTTTTTATCCACTTGTGCGATGTATACATAGTTTCTAATTTTTCGTTATAGATGCGGGCGTAATTGTTTATAAACAAATAAAAAAATTATGTCGTTCCCACTATATTCATTTAAGAACTAATCGGTATTGGCGCGGGTACTGCCATATTTTTAATGAAGTCTGTAAAACGGAAAAACACTTAAGGTCACTCTACAGCAACTTTAAAGGCAAGTTATAATTAAAGTAAAATTTTGTCGACTAGTTTTTACTCAAAATTAATTTATTAACGTTAAATTTGCGTAGAAATATTTTATTTAAAAAAAGTTTGTCATATCGTCGTTCGTAAATTATTGTGTTCTATATGAAAAAAATGTTTTTTTTTTTTGGGAAATCAATTTTATAAGTTTAATTGTCAATTAAAAAAACTGAATCGAAAAAATGTTCGCGATTTTTTTTACCAAAGAAAGTTCTATAGTTTGTGGTTTTTTTTATTAATTTTTATTTTTTATTCACGACTTTATACATATTGAACACAATAGCTGACGAAACTTTTAACTAAAGTGTAGTATATAGCACAAAATTGATGTCTCATATTTCGAAAACTATAAATGATAACAAAAAATTGATTACACAGATCGTAAGATCTGTTTTATCTCAATTTTTGCTATTTTGTGGTATAGAACATAATAATTTACGAACGACGATATGTTAAAACTTTAAATTATACTTCACCAAATAATTTATTTCTTTTGAAAAATTTTTCCCCTCACACACACGTTATTTTTTTTTTCGCACTGTCATACATTGTATATTTAATGACAAGTTTTCTATGTTTTTTTTTTTTAATTTTTTGCATTTCATGCAAATGACATTTGAATAATTTTTGAAATAAACATTTGAATGTATTTACTTTAGCATTAAACGCAAAAAAATTAATATTTGTTTTAGTTTTTCCAAATATTTTTCTAGTAATTAAAAAGAAAATATATCTTTTCACTTCTATTGCAGGTAATCGAATAGTGAGTTGAAATA
>NDXZ01032231.1:0-10948 GCA_003055125.1 Paykullia maculata
TTATGGCACGATATGCTATTTGCAATTTTAGCTTAAGCGACAAACCGCTATCACACAAAATATAAACAAACTATCAATATGCGCTTAAGCTAAAATTGTTTTTGCTATAAATTCGTGACGGTACATTGTATGACAACGCAATTTTAAGAGATGATGCGAGTGATGTCAATGAACAAATTTATAGAAAAAAACGTTTTTTGAAAATTGTGTCGCTCAAGCTATTTCCGCGGTTATGGCACGATATGGTCTTTAACATCATAGCTTACTATAAGTAATAACTTGCCTCCATTACGGTGAAAATTATTTTATTTTACTCTGTATATTTGTAACCAATTTATTAACGAGCATAGCAGAAGTAAAAGTAGAGTGTCCACAAAAAAGGAATCCAAAACAAGTTGAACTAAAGGACATGTTGTTTAATTTGGTTTAAATTTCCTGGTAAAATAATGAGTTTGCCATCGCAATCTTTGCAATTTGTTTTGCGTAAAAAAAATCAACAAGAATCCATTAGAAATATTCTTGCTGAAATTATCGCAATTACAGCAACAAAATAAGAAAATTACACAGATACGTAATTATACATACATATCTATGTACATAGAAATAAGCCAATTAGAAAAACTGGGGAAATTAAATCTAAAGTACGTACATTAGCATTAATTATTACAGTTTATATGTATTTAAAATGCTGAATATCTTCTAAACAGGATGAGGCTTTAAAAAAAAATTAAGATGGTATTAAACCTTAAAACACTTCCAGCAAAACTTTTTAAACTATGCTGTGCCAAATCTTATATACCCTTCACTACGTGTATTTATGTATGTGTGTATATGTAAGTATACTTATGTTTACATGTCCGAAAAGTATTTAAAGGCTTAGAAAACTTGATTTTTTTATGATATTAATTTTAATCCATATAGGTTTTTCACCCATAGTTTTGCTGATTCTAGGCCAGATAGTAAATTTTTTCCAAATTTCCCAAAAAAGCTAAGTCTTAAGCTAAGATCACACGATTGCCGTAATGCACAAATTTGCAGCATTTTTTGTGTCCAAATCGTGTGATTGCATAATAAATTGGTACATGTAACAATCGCGGACAATATAATGTTTGTCTTAACTAATCAAATGCAACCCTAATGTGGCAACCGTATGACCACTTTAAATACAACCGGGCGACAATAAAAAAGTCAAAAGTGTGCCAATATTTATTGCGTTCTTTAGCGGCAATCAAAGTTTACAATACGCGCCAACAAGTTCATTTTTTTGCGTGTCTTGATTTATTTTTGTAAGTAAAGAAGTTTTCCTTTTAATCAATATTATATTTCTATACAACCGTAAATAAAGTTTTTTAATTATTATATAACTGTCATATTTATTATTTGTTAAACTTATTAATCTATAAATTTATTATTTATTTTATTTTGGCCTTAAATTTATATATTTTTTGAAATTGTGATATATTGATAATGCAATTTAATCTAAAAGTTCAGTTGTCCCATCTGATGAAGCATGTAAATTATAATGAAAATTACGACTATGTAATATGCAAACTGTGTTATCCAAAGGATAACCAAGCACAAATAACATGTGATAAATAAAAAGAGAATGAGAAAAAATATACTTTGGTTGTTTGTAAATTTAGTTCTGTCTCACCTTAATATTATTGAAGCATTTTCGAAACCAGCTACGATTTCATCGTCAGAACTCTTTTTCTCATCGGTACTACTGTTATTGAATGTAATTTTATCTATTTAAACTAAAATTACAAAACACACATGGTACGCTGTTTCAATGTATCGATAGTTTATTGGCTTACATCTAATTGATGAAGCATGTTAATTATTAGGATAATTACGACTATGCAATGTGCATACAGTATTATCCAAAGGATAACCAAGCACAAATAACATGTGATTGTAAATTTGGTTCTGTCTCACCGCAGCATAATTAAATATGAAAAGCAAGTTCCAATTGTTATTTCTATAATTGTACATTGGACAAAATTGAAATTTATTACTTTTAAGTTTTTAATAATTTATTTACTAATAAACCTTTTTTTGTCTTAAAAATTTGCACTATTTTAATTTTCATATATCGATGTGAAAAATTATTTTCAATCTTATAAGAGGCTTGTACTATAAATCTTATATCATGCAGATCAAAAATTTTTAACAAGCAATTTAAATATTTCTAAAATTTTAATAATTAATATCTAAATATTTATGCTTGATATGCATTTTACTTTAATCATTATTATTCTGTGATAAAGATTATTTAAGCCAAGATCGTGTGCATGCAACACAAATGTTTTTTCGCATTATAACTGCTGCAGTCTTTTATTTTTGCCATGTGGTTTGTTAAAATTTGTGTCATCTAGTTAGAAATTATTACATTCTTACATTTCACATGTAATATTCATGCCACAATTTTGCCAACCCTTTTTATACAAATTTAGTACATGTACGTTTGAGTAGCTTGATTTTGATACCCTTCACTGCAGGTGGCTAGAGTATATCGTCATCTAAAATGCAAAATAACGTAACAGCACTTTTCATAAGTTTACAGGAGAAGCAAAAAACAAAATAAAATGGAAACTACTTAAGACATTTATAGTCGACATTTTTAATTAAGTAATTTAATTTACTGAATAGTACTAAATAAAAAAAAATCAATTTTGGATGTTTTAAAGATACGTTATTTTGCATTTTTGATAACGATATATAGTTTCATCATTCCGTTTGTAATTTCTACAATATTCATTTGCGACCTTATGCAATATGTGTATGCTCTGGATCTTTACGGATAGGGAAGACGATTGATCGATGACCATGTGTTGGTAAAAATAAACTTTTTAAAGCTCTCAGTTACAGCGCAGACCAGTGTTTGACACCAAAATATCAGAAATTCTTGCATAAAATTTTGCATTGCAAGCCAGCAAACGACAGTTTTCCTTCCTTAGTTCTAATTCATGTATATTTTCTTGTCATAAAAATTTTGATAGGGCGTTTTTATGGGAAGGACCATGGTACATCTCATACGAACAAGCAAATTTTATGTAAAACATTAAATGATGTATTTCAAAAACTATAAATCTTATTGACTTCAAACACGGTACGAGTCATTTACATAACAATTTCCTTATTTACGAAAAAATGGGTTGGATAAAAGCAGGAAGGACACCCACCATATAAAGAAAAATTAAGTCGTATATTGGACTGCATACTTTTTAAAATGATTAAGGGAATTTTTTCCAAAAGCATGTGGCTTCAAATATCGTTCGCTGCTATAAAACTTTTGATTACTACAATAGAAGTGAAAAATTTTAAAAAAATCATTATTTACGGCAAAACTTTAAAAAAAGTTTACTCTTCAAATTAAACAGGATGCCAACACATTGGTGGAGGGTACATAAGATTCTTCCAAATGTAATACTCTTGCTTGTTTGTAAGTATTTTATTTGTGAAAAGAGCTTGTAAAAGATTTTTTACTCATTTTAGGTTATGTTACTGACCTTATGTTCTATAAGGATTAAAAAAGTTAAAAATAATATACATATATTTCGTCCTTACACTGTTTAAAAAAAAATTGAAAAATATAAACATGACCAACATTTTTTTGTATAACATGTCAACTAGTTTTTAATTTAGACTTTTGTTTGCCTTATTATTACACATTCATATCTACACATACATATGTGCATATGTATGTTTTAGCAAAATTTTGTATTGTCGACTTGTCCCCTTTTTGGGAGACGATAACTTTGTAGCATTAAAATGCTCGTATTTTCGTATGTTTCCTACACAGTGAAAAACTTTTGGTTTCGGCTCAAAAGTCTCTAAAGCAAAAGCTGTTATTTTGTAAAGACAATTTATTAATTTAATTTCAACCAAATAAATGATTTGGTAAATGCAATAATTATTTCTCTAACTTTATTGCTAACATTTAAATCAACAAAATTGTTTTTTTTAAAACCAACACAAATTGTTACATTTTTGGCATTTTGTTAACAAAAGTATTTGTTATAATAAAAATGCACATTTTTGTTTTAAATATTTTTTTATTAAAGGGATTTTTATTAATTTAAAGAAGCTTCTTTAACAGTATATATATTTTTAATAAAACTAGACTTACATCAGTGAACGGTTTGAATGCTCTATTTTGTGCTTATGAATACATTCTCAAAAAATATGCCAAAAGTAAACTTACATTTCCAAAGGCAACGAATAATTAACGAATGGTATGAAATGTTTTAATGCTTATTGAATACATTTATGTATATGTATGTATGTTATAAATATGTAAGTAACTTCTAAACTACTTATCAGATCTCTTTGAAACTTAGAGCATCGATAGAGAAAGAGCTATGCTTCCAAATATTAAATTTCACCACAGGCGGTGCTACAGTGGAACAAAGTTGAACACGTCGGGTGAAAAAAACAATTCGGCCCATGTAACTTTCGCAAATAGTAACTGATTTTTACATTTTTAATTCTGCTATGAAAACTAAAGAAAAAATATGCGGACTACATTATGTTATATTTTATGGTTAAAGAGATATTTGACTTAAATAATATTTTATTCATTTTTATGCTTAACTTTTTTTTATTTTTAGCTTATATATTTTTGTTTTAAAACCAAAAAAATTTTTAAGAAATACTATGAAACTCCTGATATTTTTCTAAATTAAATTATGGTTAAAACTTTGTAGTTATCTCAAGTTGTCTTAAAAAATGTTAAATTCAAGTCAATTGATCTCCAAAATCGATATTTATTGTCAAAAAAGTACCTTTATTCTGTCTAGTTTTTTTTTCGAAGTTTTCGTAAAATACTTACATTTTTGAACAGTTTCTGAAAAAATTGCCTTCTTGATTTATGTATGTTTGTTACTTCTTGAATTTTATTTAATTGGACGAAAGGCTCCACCATTTATTTTTTCTAAAACTTCCTGGCAGTTTATTATTTTTGAAAAACAAATTTCACTACAACAAAACCTTAAGCAAAACTGAATTTTTACAAACAATAAACACAAAAAGCAACGAATACTGAGCGAATGGTGTGAATGTTTTTAGTTGTTTTCATATGGCAACATGTTATTTTATTGCTTGATATGTAAAGGCAATACAAAAATGAATTGTACAAAAGGCAATCAACAAAAAAAAAATGAATATAGCACTTCATATTTATTTTGTTGTCGATTAAAGGCAATGCAAAAGCAATGAATTTGTGAATAGAAAATAAATGTGAATAGTTTCAATCAGTTTTCTGATATACAAATTGACAACAAGTTTAAATAAAATTTAACGCGTTGTCAATAGGCTTATTAGTAAATATTATAACTTAACAAAAATGTATGTTAACAATTTATTGTAAAACTTTTTTTTAATTTTTTTTTATTTTTATTATTCATATAAAAGTTAAGAATTCTTTAAAAACCGTTTCAAATTGCAACAGATTTATCATCACACAGCCCAAACGAATAAATAAATAGCGTTCGTTATTCCTCGAAGAAATATTATTATTCCTTTTAGATACTATTTGGAGATTCAAACTATATACTTACATATATACTACTATTTGTACATTTTATTTTAAAAACTAAATGGTACTTATTAATATATTGTGATTTTAATAAATCACATATTTACTGTAAAATAAATATAAAAAGAGACTGATTAAGATAAAAAATCATATTTAACTCCTTCGGTACTTTTACGGAGTTTTTGAGGTTATCAATATAGAAATATGTTATGATAAAGCGCGACTGAATGATTTTTTCAAATATTAAAAGCTCAGTCAAGTAACAAAAACGATAAAACATTTCTTAACATTTTTAAATTTAGGGCGCCATGAGATTAAGTAGATATATGCTTAATTTTTTACGGAAGTCAATGGTAAAATTAATGTAGATATAAAGAAATTAAAGCTGTACATATGTATATATGTATGCTAAATGGAAGCTGAATATCGAAGAATGCGCTATCGAAGTAGCCGGTCAATAGTTAGTTACAAATAGACGGGCGAATGAGCAAAACAAGCATGACGTCGGAAAGCCCAATGGGCGATTGAGTAGGTTGGTTGTGTCGTATGAATAAATTATAATTTATTATCCTCATGTATTTTTTGTAAAAAAATATTGTTACATTTAAACATAATTAGTCAAAAAAAATTCCCAAAGTGTATTCATGCAATAATAAACTTATTTGCTGTCTTTGTAATAAATTTTTACTGTAATCATAATTCAAACAAAAACTTTTCAGCTTTCTGTTTAAAATATATCGTTCGCATGTTGTGGGCCAGGCAGTTAATTTCAAATGCATCATTTTTATTAAAATAAATAAATTGTTCTTCAAATATATAGTAAATTTAAAAAGGGTAAAAATGGGAAAAATCGGTAACCTTATATCTACTTAACCAGACAAGATAAAAACAAAATTTAAAAAGCATTGAATTCTACCTAAAAAATAAGCGAACAGGTGTCTGGTATTTTTTTTAAATTCGAGGACATAGAGGGCAAAAACGGGTAAAAGTTATACTTTGGTACTTTTTTGGGGCCCTTAAAACTCCGAAAGCAATAAACATAGAGATATAATTTAAACTATGTTTGTTACTTCTCTAAAAATAAAGAATACGTTTTCAGTACTTTTTTTGAAATTTAAACGTATAAGGATAAAAACGGGGAAAACGGGAAGCAAAAGCTAAAAGCAAAAAACTAATTTTTTTTCTTAATTTGCTTAAGAGATAAATGTTTCTTTGCACGATTTATTTTCGCAATATTAAGTATCGAGTTTAAATTTTTTTTTAATTTTCTAAAAGGATTTTTTTTTGCTACACGGTGTCTTTGGATTTTAAACAAATTGTCTCTTTTAACTCGAAGCATTATTTGTTGTTGGTGCAGCAACAAAACATTTGTGTTGCTTTTGTCGTTGTAGTTAAATTTTTATTTTATGAAAAACCAAATAATGTGTATTTTCCATTTATTGGTTGTATTTTGTTTGTGTGTTTCATGTATACATTTGCTGTTTTATTTCTGTTTCATGTTATTTTATTTGATTTTTTATTAATAAATACAACTTTATATGCATTTGTAGTTGCACTTGTAGAAAGATCGAATGAACGAGTGAGTGAATTTTTGTATTCATTGCATGAAAAGTTCCTTGTTCTTTTTTTGTTTGTTTGTATGTTAGTTTATTTGAAATAAAAGAATTTTATTACCGCTGATTGCAGATATTTTGTATTATTTTGTAATTTTGTTGCTGTTGTTGGCCTGTTTATTTATGGATGAATAGGTATGTATGTATCTATATTTATATATTTGTGTGTGAGTGTGTGTGTAATTTGTATCCTTGTGTCGCATGTTCTTTAAAACTTAAGTGTGTCGTATTTGGCAAACAAAAAGTAAATAAAATAAATAAACAAACGCAAAAACAACATTAAATGAAATAAAAAGCGAACAACAACTTAACGAAAAAACAACAGCTAAAAAACTTAACTACGTTTTGTTAAATGTCCGAAAACAGGAAACTTTAAAAACGCAAACATACACGAGAGTACACAAAAAAATCTAACGCGAAAAAACTGAACTAAAACACACACAAAATCGTTATTTTCAAAAACCTAAAGTTCTTTTCACTTGTACTCCTAGTCCTTTTTTAAAGCGTTTTTTGTAAAGATAAAATACTTTATCATTAATTTATTCTTTACTATCATTTAAAAATAATGGAATGAATCCCATCAGTAACCTAAAAATAAAAAAATTAACAAACTCTTCTTCAAGCTGTCATTTATTGATCTTAACAAAAGTTCCCTGGGTCATTAATTAATGTAGCTTAAATTTGGTGTTTGTAATTTTTACCGATTAAAAATTTATGTGTTAAGTTTTATCTTTAAAGCTTTTGCTCTTGCCAAATAGATTAAAAAAAATGTTGAGTACCTAAAGTATTGCTATTCGTCGATCCTATGCTCACAAAGAAGTAGGAAATCTCTTTGAATCGAGGCTCCTTAAAGTAATTTCTGCTGACAAGGACATAAAAAATGATATTTATGCAAAAAGCAAAGAAATTTTTGTCAAATATTTTTTTAAACTTTTTGATCTCGAAAAGAAATTAGTATGCAATATTCAGACATATAAGATGCATGCGTGCAACTAGTGGGTATTACACCAGAAAGACAATAACGTAATAGTTCTAAAAGAGCTTTCTTAAGACGTTTTTTTTTTCACCGTGATAGCTAATCGGGAATATGCGCTTCACTTCGACGTTGTAAAATGTTTTTTTTTTGATAGTTTGATATTAGCAGATTCTTAAATAAGCGTAATGATATATCGTTTACAATAATCGAGCTTTTGTGATTCTTTATAAAAGTATGAAATACATTAAAACAATTGTCTTTAATATTCACATTTGATGGCGACGGAATTAAATGCCTATTCCCGAATACCTATACAAATCTTTACTAATATACCCTACGCAACATGGAAGGAAAGACTCCACGCATAAAATAGGAAGCACCATTACATCTTCTCAGAGTCACCGAGTGGTGTTTATTCACGTCGGAAATGCTATTTTGACCTTATTTTTTAAGAGTGAATTACGATCGCGTAAGAACAAAGCTGATTGGAATTTTCTTGCCGAAAATTGAAGATCTAAATTTGAAAGACATGTGGTTTAAAAAGAACGAGCTTATATTTCAAAATTAACTTCGTTAATCAAGGAAAATGTGTAACTTTTGGTAAAATAAACTTAAAAAACATAAAACGTACTTGCAACACATGGAAGCTAAATTCTACATATGCAATGATATTCATACGTGTTTAACAAAGGAATACAGACATGGACATTTTAAGGAAAAAAGTGCCTAAAATTTCCAATAAAGCAAACCTCAAAATTTACAAACAGACAGCAGCAGTAGCAGAATGACTATACAAATGGACATAACATTAAAGAAATGGTTAATACCAGCTTATTTGCTATCAGGCAATTTTAACATTATTTTGTGAGGTCATTTTGCACCTAATTTTTTAAAGATTTAAATGTAATCTACAAAAGGATATACAAATAAGTCAAATACACTTAAAATATACTCATTAGGTGTCATCTTTATTTCTTTAAGACTAAAGATTTGTTTTGCAATAAGACATATAAAAACAAAAAATAAATCTTTACTTATTAAAACATTTAAAAAATTTTGTATCCCATAATGTATTATCGGTTTCCTATAAACGAAAAAATAATTTTTAATTTTTTTTCAATTTGTGCCAACAACCTAAAATTTTATTTACTTCGAAACATGTGAAATGTGTGATAATTGAAATACAAAATATATCCCAATCAACACAGTCTGACTATTTCACGACTTGAATGGTCGGATTTGGTATGAATACTTTCTAATTTTAGTCATTTCATTTTAGTCAAATAAAAAAGAACTTATCCGACCAACTTTAAAGTAATATTAGTCGCTTGAGTCGCTTATTTTATTATTTATTTATATATAGCCGACCAACATTATAATAAAATCCATTTCACCATTTCATTCCTCTGGTCGTTATTGGTATACTGTTGTTCGTAAAAGTGGCGGTCGGAAAAGTACAGGATTTCTATTCCCCAAAATGGTTCAATTATGGGTCGGCCGGAGTCGACTTTAGACAACGTACCGACGTCGTTACGACCAATCTGTGTTGCTTGGGTTATTAGAAACTGTTTCTACTACAGTTTAAAAATATAGAAAATATGTTTTTAAATATGAATATATACATGAAGCATTACAAACCAACTGTCCAAAAAAAGTATGTTAGAATAATGTTATATTTACAGTATCTTTTGTTCTATATGATTCTATATATGAAATAAAACGTGAAAAACCTTTTTTGAGTTGGTGGAAAAGTAGGGCAAACTAGGGGTGGTTAAATATTAATAAATTTAAAATGTCTTTTTTACTAAATAATTGGTTTTAATTAAACGAAAGCGAAGAGTGGTTCAACAAAGACAATTTTAATATAATGCTGTTTGTGCTTAAAAAAATTGCCTTTTATTAAAATAAATTATTTATTACAAAAACACCAATATAAATTTATCAATATGTAATAACGACTAGTTTGTCCACTTTTCGACCGAATGCAAAAAGTTGTTTCACATTTTATTATTATCACATGGTACAAGAGATACTGAGGGTATGACATTGATCCACATATTTTTTCTTGTATCGGGGTAGCTGATTTATAATGCCTCAGATATATAATATTATGATAACATTTTGACATTGGGTGTGGCAATACCTACTCTTTTTATAAGTAGATGCAGCTGAAACATCTACTTTGCATGGACGGGGAATTTTCCTTTTTGCCAATCGCTTAACTGTATTGTTAGGAGCATTCAATGCAAGCAATGTTTCATAAAAATCGACTTAGCCGATGTAGACCAATTTTCTTACTAAATAAATAATAAAAACTTGTTTAAAATTCTTAATTTTGTTTCACATAAAAGCTAATAAAAACATTTTTAAGTCAAATAAACATTATAAGTGTTTGATTGTTGTCGGGGAAAATATTTTATTTTTTTCGGCTGCTTCCTCACTAGAGTTACATATATAAAATATTTGCATATGCGAATACATACATATTTGTGTTTCCATATTAATAGTTTATTAAAATTTAACTTTAATAAACATTATTTTTTCTTTTGCCTAGAAACCTTTTATACACACTGTGTTCACAAAAATGAATAGTTATTAACCAACAAAACACTTACAGCAAACTTAATGTAAATGTCATTAGAAACTAGTAAGAGCGTTATATTCGGCTATACCGAATCTTATATACCCTTCACTACATCTCTATGTGTGGGTAAATTTTTTTCAAAATACACAAACATTTTTTTTTCCCAATATAATCATTTTTGTGTTAAAAAAAAACACATTTTTTTTTGCTTATATCTCGAAAAAAAATTTTTTTGC
>NDXZ01032235.1:0-14138 GCA_003055125.1 Paykullia maculata
ATTAAACATTAAAATAAAATCTTAAAACAAAAAAAAAACAATAATAAATAAATAAAAAATAATAATAAATAATTACGCAATAGAAGGAGCCCTTTTGTTTATTTCATTATTATTGTTGTAGTAGATTTTTTAAAAAAAGCCACAAAAAAAACGAATAAAATTTGGCACATAGAGCAAACATCATTTACATACATATAAACATATTTATGTACTATATAATGTAGATATAGGCCAACAACAATTACAACGTAAACAACGTAATACAGAAAAAAGTCACGATCAAATCATACAATTGTTGTTTTTTCTGTTTGATTTCTTGTTTCATTTCCTTTTTTTTTAATACAAAAAACCCATAAAACTCCTAAAAATTTTAAAAACATTTGGCGGTTTAAATTTTAAACAAAAATAAGAAGCAGAAGAAATAAAAGAAAGAAAGAATAACTAAACAAAAAAACTGTGTTCATCATCAGCAAACATCAGCAGCTCCAAAAGCGTCATCACTAAATTGATTGCCTTTTAAAACGGAAAAACATTAATTGGCATTGAAAGTTTTGTGTTTTTGTTGCTATTGTTGTTTAAACATAACGTCCCAAACTCCTACAAAACAAACCGCAGCAACCAACCAACTAACTAATATGAAATAGCAAAAAAGAACACTATCGACCACAACTCGCTAACAACAACAAAAGCATAAGCAATATTGTCATTATTTTCTAATAGTGCCAAACACCATTGACATTACTTTCGACCATCATTAACAAACAAAAAAAAAAAAAAAAGCAACAACGATAACACCGACAATAACGAACCTTTTCGAAGGCAACAAAAGGCAGAGGGAGTTTTTGTATTAACATCAACATCTTGTGCGATTTCTGTTTTAAATGTTTCCCATTTCAATTGGAAATGTTGTCAACAGCTGTTTATTTGTACATTTATTTTGGCTAAAACTGTAGTTACAACATCAAAGCATCTAAAGAAACCCTACAAAAAAACCTAAAAAACCCTAAAAAAAGATCTTCTAGTTTTTATTTTCACTTTGGCAAAGTAATAAAGGACAACTAGAAATCGAAAACATTATTCATCAGTTTTTTTTTCTGTAGAAATTTCCGACAAAATTTCTATTTAAAAAATGGCGAATTTGGATGAGGAACGAAGGCGAAGGTAAGTTATTAATTAATCATTATTTAGAGCAATATGTATCTATATTGAAACAAATTTATTTACATATGTATTTTATTTTAAAAAAAGTTTGCGTTTAATGATTCGCTTTTAACATCCTTTTACTTTTCTACGTTTCACTTCTCATCAAAACCAAAGATTGATTTACTTTAAAAAAAAACAGAGACGGTTCGTTAAAGTTTCATTTAAATTTTATTTAAATAATTAGTTCTCTTCAGCATTAAAAGATTTTGTATACCATTTTACTTTGTAAAAAATGTTTGATTAACTTTTCATTTTGAGATAATTTTTTTATACCCTTCACCACAGATGATAAGGGTATATGTATATAAGTTTGTCATTCCGTTTGTAGTTTCCACAATATTCATGTCCGTCTGTTGAAATTAAGTTTTCTCAGCCCTAA
This sequence comes from Paykullia maculata, assembly GCA_003055125.1. Taxonomy (NCBI): domain Eukaryota; kingdom Metazoa; phylum Arthropoda; class Insecta; order Diptera; family Rhinophoridae; genus Paykullia; species Paykullia maculata. The sequence continues at coordinate 1,583 of NDXZ01032235.1, forward strand.
TGTCGTATGGACGCGTTATTGGTATCAAACAATCGAACAAACAATTCTCCTGAGATGCTTGCTATTGAAAACCAGTAAAATTGCTTAATAACTGACCGAGATATAAGCCAAAAAAGACGACTACCAATTTTTTTTTTTTTTTTTTACTCAAAACTTATTATATTTGTGTGTAGGACATGCCTTTTGGGGAATTTTAAAAGAAAAACATTTCCAAAATATAAGCAAAAAAAAATTTTTTTTTCACAAAAGTGATTATATTTTATTATATTTTGGAAAATTTAAAAAAAAAATTAGTTAACGAGATATAAGCAAAAAAAAAAATTTTAACACATACACGCAGTGAAGGGTATATAAGATTTAATACAGCCGAATATAGTGCTCTTACTTGTTTTTATTTAATTTTTTTTACTTTTATTTTTCGAGATAATTTTTGACGATTTTTTTCAAGAGATTTTGTAAGTAATTACTTTGACAGCAAGTAAGTTACAAATAAGTACTAAATGAGTGAACTAAAACATTCTTAAATTGTTAAATATATTGAAATAGATGCAAAATTTACCACAAAAAAGTAGGAAATAAACACAAAAACCAAATTTTATGTTGATTGATTAAGAATTTGCTCTATGTCCCATATAAGGCAACCGTATTGGATATCCATTCCAAGGCTGTCATTCACTGTCATTAGTAAACTAAAATCATAACTATTGTTTAACTACGACGGGATTTTGGTGCCTTAACTAATGACATACTTAAGCTGTGAATAAATTATCATTGGCTTAACCATTGCCATTAGTTAACTAATGACAGTGAATTTGGTCATAAGAAGATACGATTAAATAGATTTCTGTGCTCGGTGTCTACAACCTTTAAAGAATTTTCAGTCAAATAAAACTTTAAACGCGTTTTTTTAACAAATATCAATCTTTTAACAGCTTAACAATCACCCCTATCGTAAATAAATTTTCCCTCAAATTGTTTTACCCTCTCCCAAAACTCGTAAATAATTATTTCCTTCAAATGTGTTCCCTTTTTTGTATTAGTTTGTTAACTTTGTTTTCTCTGGGGGACAAAATTTCATGGGAACAAAATTTTACATTTTATTCACGATAGTGATGAGTGTAATTAATTAAAAATAAAAAAAATCAAATTTTAAATTAAACAAATCGCTAAGCGATTATAAATTTTTGAATAAAATATGTTTGATAAAAAAAAATACGAAAACATCTATTTTTTTATATAAAAAAAAAAAAATGTTAACAATCATTTAACGAAGAAAAAGTAAAAATGTTAAAGTCATACAAAAACATGGAAAGAAATTTCGAAAAAGTGCAAAACAATTTAGGAAAAAATTTCCTTAAATTAAAGAATCTTTAAAAGTCCAGAAACAGAATGGCCCAAGAGCACTCCTTTATATTTTTAAAAGCTGTTTCTGCAATGCCGTCTTCTTGTAAAAGCCAGACACCAATTTGTTTGCGTTTTAGTTTTTTTAGTTGGTGAAATTAAACAAAACTGTTGTTTGTTTCCCAAGTAAACCAAACTTAGGTGAATCAATTAATATGAGCTGATGTGTATTAACGCTCAATTTACGTTAAGGCTGATTCCGAAAATTGACATCATGAATCGAAATGACTAAAATCAAATTTAAAGTTGTTAATTTTTGTTACTAAATTCTGTTTATTACAAAATAAACCCAACACATTAGAAGGTAATTCAGTCATGCATAAAAATTAAAAAAAAAACACACAATAATACACCTACAAATTATACAACTTATGTATGTTTTAAAAAATAACATCTCGCCCCCTTTAATGGGCAGACCCCTTAACTACATTTTTTTCTAAAATTGAGATTGTTAGTTGAAAACACTGTGGAGCGACATTTATTTAATTAAAATAAAAATAAAATTATCTTTCGAATAAAGTAAATTTCATGTCAATTTAAAAAATGCATCCTTGTTTTATTCTATTTCAAAGTTCTATAAGTCTATAAAAAAAACACCCTTCAGTAGCACCTCGATTGTCCTGATGTTTTATAATAAAGCTGTGTGAATTTGTTAACTGAACTCTACAAAGTTTATTATTTTATTCAGTCATATTTGCCATACAACTTTTAATTAAGACCTTTAAATAAATTAAAACTTATTTTTAGATAAATTTAATTCTAAACTTACTTGAGATTTGTTTGCCTTTTATTTATTATCCATATAGAACATCATATTTTGGAAAGACATATTTATTGAAGAAGTAAAAATTATACAAACTATTTAATACCCGTATGTTTTCACTATTGTGCTAAAATAAAAAAAAAAACTTACCCCAATTTTATTTTTCAAAAACCTAATAAAAATAATTTGTATTTTATAATTTTTTTTTTTTTTGATTCTAAATTATTTGTTTGCGTTGAAATGTTTAAACTATTGCAGACAGTTTTGTTAATAAACTTGTCTCAAAAGTGAAAAATTTTATTTGCCAAATAAAATGACACACTCAAACACATACATACATATTTACTCACTCACACGAACACACTGTTTTTGCAACAATAATACGAAATGGCCAATATGGAAAAGTGGCTCATACCAAACCAAGTGATTTTTAAAATTTATTTAATATTTCGTGTTAAAAACATCAAATATTACATATATTTTTTTTTTATTTGGTTTCAGCTTGTTGCAACTATACAAGGTGTTGAGCATTTGGGTGTTAGAATTTCAATTAAAAAAAACGAAACAACAAAATTTAAAAATTACAACAATATGGCTTGAAAAATATAATGCATGTATGTATGTATGTATGTACACATGTATGCATGTATGTATATCACTAAAAACGAACATTGCAAATAATCAACAAAATGTGCGTAACAATAATTAATTACAAGCCTGACGAACATATCAACTATGATTGATTTTATGATTTTTTTTTTGTTCAAATCTTAAATCTTAAAGTAGCATCTAAATTTGTTAAAAGGTGTTTTTGTTAACAAATTTTTTTCGAATGGCAAAAGTTAATAAAAAAAATTTTCATATAGACATACATATGTATGCATTCGTGCATAGATACATATAAGAAAACATTAAAATATATTTTAATGTTCACAATATTTTTAAACTACTTAAATAAGCAACAACTGAAATCATTTATTAAAATAAAAGACCCAAATGTGAATATGTATGTATTTAAGTATCATACATGCGAAATATAGAACCAACAACAGACAAACGCATTAACCATACGTACAAAATCTTGATTTTGAAAAGGTACTTTATTGCTGTATGCACTTTAAAAAGTACTTTTTTTCTTATTAGTTTTAAAAACCTTTTTGGCGTCCTTTTAAACGGAATATTCGATAAAAAAAAATTGTTTTTGACATTCATGTCTCAGAATGATCTCTGTCGTGTGGCTGCCTAGACTGGCGAGGTAATTCAGGATGTATTTTAGCAATATTCCTTTGAATGTTGACTTCCAAGTGCTCAATTGTTTATGAGTTTTCGGTAAGGACATATTCCATAACAAGTTCAAAAAAAAATGACGTCAAATCGCACGCACAAAGTGGCCAGTTAACAGGTCGGTCGGATTTCGTGAAACTAATCGTTAATTGAATGTTTCCTTTAGGAAGTTAATTATATCGCGCTTTGTGGCAAGTGGCTCCTTCTTGTTAAAATCATTTGTCTGCAACAATAATGCCTATCCGTTTGAGGTACAAATAAATTTATAATCATATCTCTGTAACGCACATCGTTTACGTTCTGTAAAGTTCTATCGCCATTTCTAAAGACATAAACTAGAGATGGGCAAATGCTAAAAAAATATTGACATTTTCTGGGCACGATGTTGGTCCTATAATCAAAATTGATAGGGGAATGGATCAGGGCGCTTACAAGTAAATACTACTTAAAACAGTACTTCCATATGCAGAGGAAAACATGCCACTTAGATGGCGTTTTATGCATGATAACGATCCAAAACACATTTCGCGCACAGTGAAATGTTGCTTGGAGCATAAAAAAATCGATATTTTAAAGTGGCCAGCTAAATAACCGAATCTCAATCCTATAGAAAACCTATGAAATGATGTAGGGCATCACATTACTTCCTATAAACCCAAAAATGTAAACGATTTATAAACAGAAATCTAAAAGGTTTGGTACGCAATACCAAAGGAACGTTGTGTGGGACTAGTGGACAGTATGCCCAGGAGATGTGCAGCTGTTTTTAAGAATAAGGGTAATCCTACCAAACATTAAGTTTAAAGTTAAATAATTAAATACATATTTTTAATTTGTTCTAAATTACTGTCCAGTCATTTTGTGGGGTTGATTATATTTTTGAATAAAATTAACGAATTTAAACGAACAAGGCCTTTGGCTAATCATTGCTCCAAAGTGGCAATTCTGTGGTAGTTCATTATCTAAAAGTATGCCCCATCACTAGAATTTTCCCAAACTATAATTTTTAAATAAAACAAAAACAACAACCATAAAAAAGGTACTTAATTTACAATTTTGCAAATAGGTCCATCCCTTGCATTTACAAGTGGTGAGCTGTTTTGAAAAACTAATGACAAGCGAGGGAACGAATACTTTTCTACAATTGTCGTCTTTTCTAAAAGATAAAATTGTGAGCCAGCCCAGCTAGACAAAGATTTTTCAGCTGTATTATTGTTGTTGTTATTTCTAATGCAAACATAGATACATACGTACATACATAGATACACACATACATATGTATATTCATTAGTTTATTTTGTATCAATCACCATTACATTTTGGTGTTTTCCATATACATGTAACCATTTGTGTCTACAAATACAAACTATAAATATTGTTCTGCTTTGGTTGTTTGTCTTTTTGTCTTTGTTGTTGTTGTTTCTTTTTGCATTTATTTATCTAACGGCCGGCTTTATTTTTGTATTGTTGTTGTTTTTTTTTTTGTTTGTCTGTTTCTCTGTCATAGAATCCGTTCGTCTGTCCATCCGTCCATCCGTCTAACCAGCATTTAGCCTCTCTCTAGCATCATTTCATTTTAAAATGACACTGAATTTGCCTTTTTGTTTAATACTTGCCTTTTTTTCATTAAAATGTTGATAATTTCTGCTTTTAAAGTTTTAAAAGCAACACTATTAGGTTTTGTTTACTGTAGATTTTGCTATGGATGGTGATACCTTATGATTTTTTTTTTTGAGTATCATACATTTTTGATGGCTGATTAGAAATTTATGTAGCCACCAAGTCAACCCAAATATTCATAGAGGAATCTGAAAATTCGCAGCTTTTTAAATATGGGAATAAGAAATTTTTATCGTCAATATCAGTGGACTTTTGGCAAAATTTTTAAAGTAAATTTTTTATATTTTTCATTAGAACAAAAAAAAATTGATTCCTTTTTACGTGATATCTTTTATACTTATTATATATACATATATTATATTATTTAATTGATCGAACGACGCTGACGCTAATAAGTGTAAAATAAGCGTCTAAATTAATTAATTATTATGACTAAATAACTTGAAAACTATGTTATATCGACTTTAGATGTTTTGGCAGAAGTTCACTGATTATGTACAGATTTAACAAAATTAATTAAAATTAAAATTTCACCTAAAACCACATGTCGTCCATTTTTATATCATCTATTTCGGGCAAAAATGTTAGTTATAAATCATTGATATGTTGCGCTCGCCGTTGACGGTTTTTGTGCCTTGTCTCTCAAGATAAAGAGAGCAAACACAACATGGGCGGCATAGATTGTCAACATCGGCCAGCCGTTAATAAAAAGTTTTTAATTTTACGACAAAAAATTAATTTTTTTTAATTTTACGGCAAAAAATCTTCAATATTCTAAAGGCCATGTCAGAGAATCATTTAACTTTGCGTTGCGTTACAAATTCGCTTTGACAGCAAAGCGAAAAGTTAGGAAACTCTCATCATTTTGCGTCAGTTTTGTAAGTGTTGTCAAAGTTTTCATTGTGACATACACCTTTTCCTTCACGCTTTTCTGTCAACGTTAGAAATATCACGCAAAGCGGCAAAGTTTTATCTGATACGGCCTTAAGGGTTATCTTCAATAGTTATCTGCTCGCTCCGCTCTTTTTTTCCAGTAAACAAACAAAAACTCAATATCGCATCCGAATGTGTTTAGTTCATCTATTCTATTGAGTAGGGTAATTGATAATTCGTTTTAATCTGTTGTCTTCTACATTTAAAGATGCCCATTAATAATATTGATGTTTTTGATAATGGCTTAGTATGTTTCTGTGCATATGATTGTATTTGTATTTTTATTTTTCAAAAAATCCATTAGATTTGGCACATTATTGCTGTTGTTGCTGTTATGGTGTTTTGTTTTAAATAAATAAATGAGAAATTAATTTTTGTCTAAACATTAATTTTTCACTATCATCAGCACTTTTAAGTTTCAATCGTCATCGTCTTTTGAGCATGGAAAACACTTATCCAAAGAATATTTTATACAAACAAAAACTAAGAAAATAAAGAAGAAAAAGAACAACATTAACAAGCTCAGCAAAATCTCTCTATTATTAATGATAGATATTACATCATTACACTTTAACCAATAACTTGTGGTGGGTTGATTCGTTGGCTGGCTGGCTATTTGGTTGTTTGTGGGTTAATGTGGTAGCTGGCTAATTACACTGCGCAACACTGAAAATGTCATTTGCCCTTCGTATGTGTTTCCTATACCTGCTGAGTTCGAAAATCGTAAATTTATGTTTTCGTTTTAATTCTTTACAATAAAAATTTTCGTGCCAATATAAAAAAGTGAGTGGATATTTTAGGATACATTATATCTTCTTGTAAGGATGTATGATTATGTTTAGTTTCATCCTAATACACTTTATTTATGCTAAATAAATTTGAAATTTTTCACAATGCACTGCCAAAACATTAGAGTAACCAATTTTTGAACAAAATTTAAAACTCGTTGGAAATGCAGGAAAAATTAGGAAAAAAAATGTTTTGCTTATTTTAAGATTCTTATTTTTTTACTATGTGAAAGCCAAATAAAAGCTTTAAATACAAATTTTCAGTGTTAAAAACAAACAAAAAATAAAAAACGCTCGGAAATTAGAACTGACAGTTCTAATTTCAGAGTATGCAATGTATTAAAAAAGTTGATTCTAATATCCGACGTATTCGAATATCCGCGAGCGTCTACTGTATTGCAAATCAGCAAAATCTGACAATTAACAAGATTCAAACAAAAAAACTTTTTCCTGAACACAAAAATGATTATATTTGTTTTACCTTTTATTACTCTCTAAATAATTTAATTCCTAAAAATCCCTTCTTAGTGGATCTATAAAACGGGAGGGGAATCACCAGTACAAATTTTAAGTCTCCAGCTTTAACCATTTGAGCTATGCGATGACGAATCAGTCAATCTAAACGAAACTGATTGACTGATTCGTAATTATTTGAATGTAGAAAAAATTATTATAAATGCTTTTTGAAATTTTTGTTTGTTTTTAATATTCTTTTATTCAAAAACCTTTACTTGGCATATTGGCATAAAATATATGTTTTTGCGTTCAGTGACCCCATATAGGTATTCATTTCTCAGTCACACATAAATTTAAATTTTGTAGATTAGTGTTATTTAGTTCAAGTGTGACTGCGAGTCGTTAGAGCATGTGGTTTTTTTGGTTTATAACATTTATTTATTTACAGAAGCCCAATAAAATCTGCATACAGTGCAAAAATGTATAATTTTTTCTAATAAAACTGCATTTTCGAATATTTTATTAATAAAAATATATTTATTTAAAAAAAGACTTAAAACTGAATATTAGCAAATTTTCATGACTTTAAATTTAAAAAAAAAAATCATTTCAGTTTTTTTAGACTTTGTTTTATAAAAATTGACAACCTTGGAATTTTTTTACTGTTTTATATTTTTAAGTATTCGCTGTAATATCACACTGTAAAAAATACTTTAAATTTTTGTTGTTAAATTTTATTAAAATTGCTTTTAAATTGCTGTATGTAGACTTTATTGGGCTTCTGTATATCGATTGGCAAAAATTAACGCCGTTGTCACTCATTCATATGTTCATTTATGTGCTCACTAACAGTGTAATCTACTCTACACACGGACAAAAAAAACCAAATATGTTTGCCAACCAACCTACCAACCGGCCAGTCCCAGCTCCAGCAACCATTCAATTATTCATTCATGTTCTATGATCATTCGATGGGCCAGTAAAGTAAAGCTTTTTTTTCTAAAATAGAAACGCAATGATACAAAATACACACGGCTTAAAAACATTAAAAAAAATCAAACTTTTATACGATAAAATACGACAATTGAACTAGAAGCAGCAGTAGTTTTTGAATCAGCAATAGAAACCAAAACGAATGTTAAAGCTAAACAAAAACAATAGAAAGACAGCTCTTTTCTAACAAATTAAAAATGCTTGAGAAAATGTTATTGCTCGCTGGTGACGACTCTGAATGACTCAAAGTATTAGATTGTTTCAGTTGAACAGAACGCTTACGAAATGAAGAACAACGTCAGTGTGTGTTAAGTTATAACTTCTTAATTCCCATTCGTGAATTTTCAACTTTTTTTTTTTTGGTTTTGTTGGTTTTTCTAAGCGATTTTATTTAAACGACAAACAAAATAAATTTTTAATTGTTAACGGTTAATTTGCGTATTGTGTTTTTGTTCTTGTTTATTTGTCATTAAAACAAAAAAAAAAACGACACGATTTTGTGGTCTTTTATTAGTTCGTGCTTTAAAGGTCAAAGTCAAATAAAAGAAAAATAACAAATTAAAAAAAAAAAAAAATGCATTTCAAATTGAAAATATGTATAAGTGAAATAAGATGAAACAATTATTAAAAATTTGCAATTCTGATCAAAACTTTTCAAAACAATTCTTATCTGTAATTATGATTGATTATATAACACAGCGAGATAAAGTATCTTATAAGTTGCAGGATAAGAATTCAAAAAGTAAAAAAAATAATACTTAATACACACAAAAATATTTAAAGGAATTTACCAATTATGCTGCCCTCATCTGATCATTATTTGCGGTAATTCAACATATGTATGAATATATTATTTTGAAAATTAATTGTGGTATGTAGGTAGATGTAACAGGACGCTGTTGAAAGGATGGATAGATACAGCTCACTTGGTTTCGTTTTTCACTCTATTTGTAATATCTGTGTACTTGCATTAAAAAAAGTCATAAAAAGTACAAATAATTAAACGAGAAACTTAATATTTTGTCTATAATGTTTCTTAGAAAATATTGAAAATGTAATGTTTTACAGGGTGAGCCAAAAGTTACCATTCGCTCTCCAAAAATTTGACTTAAAAGTGCAATTGTGTCTCGGGCAGTGTGGGCAGTGGCTCCATTCTGCTGAAACCACATCTCAGGTCTGTTTCCAAGGGCATTCCATTTTCGGCTACAGCAATTCCATCTTCATTTTTGAAGAAGTAGGGCCCAATGTTATTTTCACAGTTTTGCTTATTAACAAAGCCATTTAAAAGAAAATGATGTTATGGAAAATGCTCTAAAACGAGCTCATCATTGCGAAGCTGAAAACGGGGGTCATTTAGGTGACCTGGTATTCTGTTTAATATTTTACATGAAATTCAAAATACATATAAAAAAAACAAGTAAGAGCGCTATATTTGGCGTGTATTTACGTAAAAAAAAAATTTTTTTTTGCCGATACCTCGAAAACTTTTTTTAAATTTATCAAAAAGCATGGCTAATTTCTGATTGTTTGATACCAATAACGCGTCCGTACGACATCGAGAAAACTTGATTTCAACAGACTGTAGTCGTCTTTTTTGGCCTATATCTCGGTCAGTTATTAAGCGATTTTACTGGTTTTCAATAGCAAACATCTCAGGAAAATTTCTGATCATACCAATACCGTGTCCGTACGGCATCGGGGAACTGAGAAAAGTAAGGAACAAACAAAAAGTAAAGGACAGACGGACATGGCAAAATCGACTTTCCTATCTATAAGGATTCAGAATATATAGCTATATACTTTATGGGGTCGCAAATGAATATTGTAGAAATTACAAACGGAATGACAAACTTATATATACCCTTGTCACCTCTGGTGAAGGGTATAATTAACGTAAACGAATTTCGAATTTTTGGTAACGTTTGTAAAAAACAAAGAGCAAACCGAGACTGCCAAATGGCTTTAGTCTATGCGTCGTAGGTAAACATAGTTCTATACTTTAAAATACCGGTTTTATTATAGTTCCTTGCCATTAAGAAGGCTGAGCTTTAAGCTCATAGCCCAAACTCATAAAACAAAACCTATTTATTAAACATCAGCAAACTTTAATTGAAAAAATAAAAATGTTTTCAATTATTCAATTGTTATTGTAATATCTAATCAATTTCATTTATATCACAAGGACAAGCAAAAACACTTTCTTAATTCCAAAAGCAGTTGTTATAAATTGATTTTTACTCCCGGTATTTTGTTTAATTTTTTGTTCATTTAAGATTCACTAAAGATTCTTATGATTATATAGATTATTTATGTGATAATTCCAAGTAGGTTTATTATTATTATTTATGTTATTTTATTGTTTAACTAAAGAGTAAAAATTATAATTTTAAATTTTTATACTGGAAATATAAACAAATATTTTGCAAATTATATTTTTATTTAAATTTAAATATTTAATTCAAATATACAAAGTTTACCGACAATAAAAAATTAAATGGAGAAAATTAACAAACCAAAAAAAATAAAATAAAATAAAAAATGTAATTCCAAATATATCTAAATTTTAATAAACCAAAAATTTTTATTTACTAAAAAAAATAAACATATACATACATTCATACATACATAGATATAAGTTATTTAATAGTTTTAAATAAATTTATGTAAGTTCGCCGCTGTATGTTACAATTCAAATGACCCCAAATTGGTTTAATTGTTTTTTCGTGTCAAAGAAAATTGTTTGCTTATTTTTTGTTTTTAAATTATTTATATTTACATAAAAAAAGCTCGTAGAATAAATATATTTAATTACTGAGCTGTTTATTTGGTCACACTTTTTAATTAACGAAAATCAAACTGTTCACTTAACTCTCGATGTTTTTTTTTTTTTTTTGTTATAAACGTTTCATTTCGCTTCGTTTCAATTAAATACAATTTAATTTTGTAAGGTTTAATTAAAATGCGTTCGATGTCGTACTCATTGGTATTTTAAGAATTTATTTTGTTTTTGAAACTGACTTTTTCCAATTAAACTATTGCATGGCGGCTCATTAGTTTTTGTAGTTTTATTTATTTCTATTATCTTTTTCTTAATTTATAATAAATTATTTAGTTTGTTGTTCAATTATTATGTATTCCCGAGATCACGAAATTACTTAATTGTTAATTATTTGAAAAGTGCCTGCCGTGACTGCCATCTCGTGTTTGCCCATGTGCATTTAATGCGTACAATTTAAAATTTTCAATTAACAAATATTGTAAACTTTTCAATATTTTCGTTAGGAAACTGCTTAATTGCAAATTAACAATGTTGATTTTTAACTTATGGTGCTTATGTGTAATTTATGTACATATGGATAATGCATTATTGAAAACAATAAAAGAAAATTATAATTTTGTATATGTACCTTTTAAGAAGGTATTAAATAAAAATGTTACTAATAATTAAAGAGTGTTAAGTGTTAAACGGTAACACAAAATTGTTAATATAATTAAAAGTAAACAATTTGTAGGCTTCCTTTTACTAATCAAAATTACATTGGTCAAATCTTTAGCAGATTTTATTTTAAAAGGGATATAAAAATAAAATAAAAAGTTTTATTAGGTACTGCTTTAATTTGAACATTACTTTATTACTTATTTAGGTGGCTAATACAGAACGTTTGTTCCTATAGCCGAACGTAGAATAGATTTCCAATTGCCTCGCGCTTCTTCTCCAATTTCTGACACCAAGTTTCGAGATATCTTTCTCCACTTGATCTTTCCATCGGAGTTTCGGCCTTCCCCTTCTGCGTGATCCGTCACCAGGTTCGTAATCAAATGACTTTTTAGCTGGAGCATCTTCACACATTCTGGCAACATGACCTAGTCAACGCAATCGTTGTAATCTAATACGCCTTACTATGTCAATTTCAGCATACGACACCGATATTCTCCGTCAATGCAAATTTGTCCATAGATTTTACGAAGAATTTTTCTCCCGAACACTCCAAGTACTGCCTCGTCTGCTTTCGCAAGTAACCATGCTTTAGAACCATATAACAGCACGGGTAGTATCAGTGTCTTGTAGAGAGTGATTTTTGTTTGTCGGAAGATGGTTTTGTTCCTAAACTGCCTACTTAGTCCAAATTAGCATCTGTTAGCCAGTACAGTTTTTCTTTTTATCTCGAAACTGATTTTGTTTGTTTTGTTCATGGGGGTACCGAGGTAGATAAAATTCCTGACTATCTCAAAGTTGTAGTTCCCAACTTCCACTGTCTGCCCGAGTCTACCGGACGTCCTGTGCGTTGATACCATCAACTTGGTTTTATCTCCGTTT
>NDXZ01032237.1:14133-35846 GCA_003055125.1 Paykullia maculata
AAAAACAACCAGTAATAAAATTGTTTATTTAGAATTAAAAGTAAAAAAAAAAACTTATGTACCGACATATATTGGCAACGTAATAAATTTTAAAAAAACATATGTAAAAACCATACAAGTTTAAAGCTCATAAAATTTATGTATAAAATCATGTACATATGTATATGTGATATATTCGGTTGTGCCGAATTTAAAAAACCCACCATTATTATCCAGTTTTTATTCGAACTTAATACTTAACAACAATAGGTAAACTAATTGTTTAATCCTTTAGACCGTTTATACCGTTTACACGCAAAGAAAAAACATAATTTAGTATGGTTACGCAACATAATCACAAAACATTAAAAAAATACTATTGTTACTGAAATCATATTCATGATTGTTACAAACATATTATGGTTGTAGTCATTATAATCATTAAATATTTGTCTTAACTATAAACTTGATTACGGATAATCTATATATATATGTTTCTGTTAGATTATAGCTATCATATTTTCTGAGAGAAACATATTTATGATTACTCACAATTAAGTAAACTACAACAATAATATGTTTGTGGCAATCACATAAATAATTGCAGTGATCATAAAATATTTAAAATAGTCTGTGATCATATTACCGTGACCATACTCAACCATATTTTTTCTCTGGGTGTAGCTTAAAATATATCTCCCTTATTATTATTTTAAGGCCTTTATATAATTATACCTTTAAATAGAGGTAAACGTATAGGAGCATAGACTACACTCACTACTACATTAATGCAAAATATCAGTATTTAATTTGATCATTTACATTTTAAATGTCCGGTTGATTTTTATATTGGACTCATATTAAAAAAATTTAATGTCAAATTTCGTCTGGGTTTAGGTTTTAAAAACTAAGGGACAGACACAATTTGGATTCTCAAATTATTTTGTTCTCCTTTAATCAATTCCCCATTTTAATACTGATTAGATCTCATAAAAAATATGTACATACATATGGCCTAGTCCTGCGTAACACACGCTACTATCGTACGCGTTTTTCGATTAAAATATATAAAAATTTTTTGGTCTTTCAAAAGAGATACCTTTAACTTTTACGTAGTGTTTAGTAGGATTTTATTTGTACTTTCGAATGGCATAAAACATAATTTTGTAGCAGGTATTTGTTGTGAAATAATTGATCACAAAGTTTCGTGACGCACGTCATAAAAAGTGGAAGTAACTTTTAAGTTGGAGTGTGTTTACGTAATTTTTAGCGAATTTTGCATAATAAAGTACAAAGAACTTAAATCCTTTAAGAAAGATGAGTATTAGAGAAATCTAAAATAACTTAATTGGAGGCAAAAAAATTTGTAGTTTTTTATTTACAGCCGTCAACCCATTGGGCGCATGCTACGTGACACACGTCATATATCTCCAAATTTTTTAATAACTTTTATACAAAAAGCTATTTATATGGTCTAAGTACCCTGATATTTTCAGAATGGTGTCTTTACTAGTTTTCGAGATATTAAAAAATATGAAGATGTATGTTTTTATTACTTCGTCATAAAAACATCATTGGCTTCGTCACAACACACTTTTTTTTAAAAAGTTGCCAAAGTTAGATGGAAACATAGAAAAAATGCGAGACAGAGCTTCCAGTAGAAATGAATGAATGTATTTTTGTATACCTTAATGTTTTTTTTTTATCTCTGTAATTTGCCTAACAACGATAATCCAATAACAATTGCAAAGGTTTTTAATGCAATTTTTGCTAGAACTCAAATCGTGCCGCACGCTACAGAAATTAATATGCTAATATTTTTGTTGTTTGTTTTAAACTTTTAATTTTTTATTTGCTTAAAAGCAGAATATGAACTTGATTTAAAAATATAGAAAACTTGACAAAAAAAAATGTTTATTCTACTCACAATATAAAAAAAAACAAAGCATGGACCTGACATTTCATACCTAATTTCAATCTTTCCAAAATAGTAAACAATTTTTTTGTACTGAAATTAAAGAGGATTAAATAAATAAAAATATGGCATTTAATCGGACCATCTATATTAACACCAAATTAATGATATGATCACCTAAAAAAATGTAAATTTCTTGTATAATTTTCAGAGACCTGAGGTAGGGTTTAATTTGGTAACAACTTTTGTATTAATGATCATCGAAATAAATTTTTTTTCTTTTATTTATAAAATTAAACATTTAGTCTAATATTTAATTAAAAAAAAAGAGTTAGATTAATTTGAAAAATTTTTGCTTGGTAGACTGTTTCTGGGATAAGCCCATATGTTTTTTCTGAGGACTTAGACAAATTTTTCGATGCGTTACAAAAATAATAACAAAATTAATCCACCCACCCTTTTTCGGTGGCGGCCATAAATAATAAAAAACTTTTTTCAGATCACAAATTTGACATAACAATCACTCATATTAGCAACGTTTATTAGATGTGTATCTTCATACATACATATCTACGCATGTATTTAGTAAAAAGAACACATATTCATAAATATGTCTAAGTCAAATATGCAGAATAGACGGGATGAGCGATGTACGAGGGCGATAGCTATAATTTATTGATGTTTTGTGAATTTATACGAATCATTTTTATTTTTATTCCTTTTTTTTTGTGTAATTTAAATATAGTTGTTTTTTAAAATCCAAAGAAAAACAAAACAAACATGAAAATCACAAAAATAAAAAATGAATTAAAATACAACAGATTAATGTTTTTCGACACAAATACACGCGCAAACATAATAATCGAAATTAAATTGAAAATTTTTATAAAAAAAAAAAATTATAATTAAAAATAGAGCCTAACAAATATCAATCTTGATTCAATTTACAATAAACACAAGAAATTTAATATAGAAAAATATTTTTCAATAGAAATCCTTAAAGAGTTGCCCTCTAATCTTTAATCCACCAAAATAAAATGATTATAATTTTCTTTTTTAAACCTTTAATAAATTGAAATTTTTTTATGAATAATTAAAAAAATACAAGTGACATGATAAGTAATGAAAAGCACACAACAACATACCTATAAAGTACTTTTTGAAAAAGGAAAAAAAAACGTAACAAAAATTTATTTTAAAAAACTAAAAATTTTGACATCCATAAGGTAAAAAATATTAAAAACCAGACATGTTGTTTTACGAGTGCAACAACGACTATGACATGTGGTTGACAATTTAATTTGAACTTTAATTTACCTGTTCCTGTAGGAGCCTTGGCCTTGAATTTCGGGGCAAACATAGTGGGTGATTGAGCGTTTTCTGTAAAATTTTATACACAAATATTTTCTTTCGTTCAATGGAATTTCTCAAAATTTTTTTAACACAAAATGACACTTAAAACATGTTTAAGCTTATCAATAAACAATTAAGTTTTATGTATTAATTGATGCCGATCGTAATTAAAGTTTTCATTTTTCGAAATTTTGAATAACATTTTTGAATTTTTTTTTTTAAATTTATTTTCTAACTAACCCTGTCCCATATTTTTACAGACTAGAGAAAAAAAAACACAGAAAAAACAAAAAAAAATGAACAGAACAAAGAACCTGCTAAGCACTCTGTACGCTTTTACGTCCGACACTCAACTTGTTTGATTTTAATTTTTTTCGGTTTTTTGAAATATTCAAAATGAAAACTAAAAAACAA
The DNA here is from genome assembly GCA_003055125.1 of Paykullia maculata. Taxonomy (NCBI): domain Eukaryota; kingdom Metazoa; phylum Arthropoda; class Insecta; order Diptera; family Rhinophoridae; genus Paykullia; species Paykullia maculata. The sequence continues at coordinate 17,795 of NDXZ01032237.1, forward strand.
AAATTTTCAAATCAAATTGTTTTTCACCACCAATACCCACCATCATTATCATTATTATCATCATCATCGCCATCTCCAACGCCTGAGTAAATACATATTCAATATAAAAACAAAACGGTATTAGGCTCAATGTACAAGTTTACAAAAACAACATTATTATTACAAAGAAAAAAAAAGAGAAAAATTTATATACTTTGAATAATGTAAACAAAAGAATACATGCATACATAGATACATACATATGTATGTATTTATGTATGCGTATTTTTTGGGGGCACTATTTTACCATATGTATATTTTAATGTATTTTTCTTTCATTCTGCCCGATCTATTGGAACAACAAATTCTAGAGAAAAGAGAGAAAACTGATTGTGTCCAAATGTATGAAAATAACAATAAAAAAAAAAATACACCCACTATTATTTTTTAATGAACATGTGTGTTGAAGCCAAAAACAATCAAAGGGTTGTTTTTCAAAAGATGTTATTTTTAAAATATAATATTTTTACGGTTCTCTTTGTATAGATGTAGCTCAACTAAAACTTGTGCAACTCGTTTATATTTGAACTTATTATTCAAAACGTCAATTACGTTCAGTTTGGCACTGAAATATTAAAATTGTACTTATGGAGCCATTTAACTTTACAATAATATAATAAAAATATTTAAATAATGATAATATACTACATCATTAACTGGTAATTTCACAGAAATTTTAGGGCCCGCTGATATTTTTTTTTAAGAATTCGCTGGTTTTATTTTTACGCTATAGTTTTATAAAAATGTAAAGTTAATGTTCAGTAAAGGTGTCAAAAATTGTATGTGTTCAGAAAGTGTGATAGTGTGGACAAAAAGTGCATATGTGTGACAAGTGTGTCTGATTTAATAATCTTTGGAAATTTTCATAGTTGTGCGATCAGAGTTGCTTTTTGTAAAGCAGCTGTAAAAAAAAACTACAAGTCATTTATTTATATTGCATAGAGACGTAAATATAAATTTGGGACCAAGAATATTTGTAAAGATGAGTTTTTTGTATGAAAGTGTGGCATTCTCATGTAGGACAGAACTCTATACGATTTTTATTTGACATAATCGCACGACTTTGTAGGATAATCAGTCAGGGCCTTAAAAGCTTAGGCTTCAAGCTTATTCATAAAAAAGTTATCAAAAAAATGTACAGAAAATTAAAATGTATAGAACATTAAAATAACACTTTGCCAACTAAAACAAAAATGTTTTTTTAGTAAAGTTTGATTTTGGTATTTTGTATTATTATTTCAAAGGCAAATAATTAAAGCAGAATTTATATATAACCAAGACTTGGAAAGAGTCCAAACTTAAAAAAAAACTTGTCTAAAGTTGTTTTATTTAAAAAAAATAACACCTCTCTATCAAACACTCTATACAATTAATAAGAGGTTAAAAATGGGACAATTTATGTTAGATTGATAATTTTTTTTAGGTAAAACAAACAAAATGTTTTGCCACAAAAATGTTCTTGAAGTCGGTTATTAGGCAACAAAACATATGATAAAAAAAAGAAAGTTGGGTCCACGCAATATGTATGATTAGAACAAAATAAGGCAAAGTTTAGTGGAAAACTTTTAACATAATTTATGTTGCAAAAATGTGTTTGTTTACAATTTACACAAAATTCTCAACACGTAATAAGGCAATTTCTTTAAATTTCAATGCCAAAAAAAATATACAAACATATCGCACACCCAGTTCAAAAAACTCAAAATTTTTAAATTTTTAGAAATCGAAATAAACTGTTTTTGACGTAAATAAAAAAAGTTAAAAACAAAAACGTTGGACCATTGAATTAGAATTAAAACTATTTAGCACTTAGCGTAGGGATCTAATACCATTATATTTTCTGTCACAACTAAAAATAAGTCACTTTTATGGATTGCAACTTTATACCAATTGAAACATAAAGAAAGACATAACTGTTTTTTAGCAACAGTTAACAGCAAAAAAAAAAGTGTATTGTGCATAGTTTAAGCATATAAAAGCGAAAAATGCAAATTTTGAGTTGTATCACTTTTGAGCTGGGTGTGCGATATGTATGTACATATATCTAAAAATATTTCAAATAAAAATTTTCCAAAAAAATTTAAGTCTGGCAACTACTAATCATTGATACAATGTTGCTCAACATTTTTGTTGATATTCAACATAATGTGCCAATACGTTTACACTGAAATTGGTGAAAAATCGTAGATTTTTTGGCGGGAACAAAATGTTGAAAACAATGTTCTATTGACCGATTAAAAGACTAACGAATGGTGGCGTCACAATTTACTATTATAACGAATCAGTTTGTTTTTTTTTTAAATGCGAAAAAGCGCACAAATTTAACAACATGCGCAAGTGAAAATTTTGTTTATATTTTAATGTAGAAAAATATTCAGTTTAGATAATTATCTACATACATATGTATATATGTATGAGTGTATGTATTTATTTAAAAAAAACAACTATTTTGCTTAAAAGTTTAATAGCATATTTTTAGGGCAGCATATGCTTAAGCATAAACAGAATTGGGACGAAGTTAAACATTATGCGCTGATACTTTCTTTGTACCTTTTCTATTTTCTAGATTTTTTTTTTATGTTTTGATATTCTTTTGCATCGATTTTTAATGGACAAACAAAATTAAAAGCATATTCTTTATATAAGCACTAATACATAAACCAAAAACACAATTGTGACTGTACCTCAATTTAACATATATATTTTTTGGGTGTAAAAAAATGTTTTAAGCAAATTTTTTAAATTTTTATTTAGAACTTAAAGCGAAATTCACATAAATCGAACTATTTATGTTTTACAAATAAATTTTTTAAATTTTCGAATTTAAATCAATAAAGTGGCTTGTTGCACACTTTTTTTTTAATAATGTTTTAATAAACGCAGGGGCGTTTCGATTATCCAAAAAAGATAGTAAATGGATATTTTAGCTTTTTTTAATTCGCAAAATAAAATTAAAACAAATGTTATGAGGCGTAAAGTCTGTCGAAAGATTTAAAACAACACAAATATCAATTATGCTATTTAACAGATAAATGGCTGTAGCAACATCAACAACCTATGTTTACATTTATGGTTGTTGACTGTCGGAAATGAAAAGAAAGAGTATAACATGAAAGAACAAAATGATATATGAACAATTGAAAGAAACACGAAAGATAAGAAAGATAAGATTAAAAGGGTACAAACTATTTTATATCATTCATTTTACTAAATCGTTCAATTCTGACAGTTCTTGTATGAGCGACACAACTTTTACCAATTGGTTGTAAGTGTGTTACACGTTTCTGCTTGCGTTTGTAATGCTCAAAATAAAAGTTTTACACTTATCTCTTAGTATATTGATGAACTTTTGTAGTTGAAAATGTAATATACTTATGTACGTCTGTCCGATTGCCTGTCTATCCATGTAAACTTTTGATAAAAAGTACAGAACGTAAATTAACAAAAGATATTTTTCATTATCAAGTATGTAATTTTTCAAGCCCTCAAAAATGATCTTTAAAAACTTTTAGGTTTTTTAGAGTATTCAATTATAAGACGTTTAAAAAGCGCTTTATTATACACACTTTAAACAATACGAGTTCTTAGGAAATTTCGGGGATCTAAAATGATTTACGAGGTTTCCTATTTTTGACACTTTTCCTAAAACTTTATAAAGAATCCGATTTGTTAAAAAAGTTTTACAAAAAAGATGTGCTCACAAGGCGTTTGCAATTTACTTAAATTAAATTTTAGATATTTTCTCAATATTAATTATCAAAATCAAGATCACTCTCACATAAATACTTTTCAAGGTTTAACATGAAAAAAATTCTTTTCGATTACATTAACTAGAAGGGAAATACCAGGATCAAAACTATGAAAAGGAAATCAATTTCTTTTTTTTTTCTCAATTTGCGTACATGCATTTTAAATCAGATTTAAAATTGCGGAATCTTGGGAAGGATAGACGCTACTGGGATAATTACATTTTCACTGGGGTTACTTTTGTATTTCTCACCCACCATCTTGAAATAAAAATCCTTTAGCCAACTTAAGATCTTTATCGATTTCCTGCAATAGATCGCTTTCAGACCAGCTGCGACGATTCGTGTTTACAGCAAATCGTGTTTGTTTATCATTTCTTCGATGTCTACGATCCGTTACTTGGGGATCGCGAGAACGATTGGTCACTTGAGTGGCTCTGGGCTTATGGCAATGTGATTTGGTATCTGTATTTGTAAAAACCAAATAAAATTTAAATAATTAACGCAAATAAAAATAATTATTTTTTTAATGTAGAATTTAAGGCCAACACAGAAACAGGTCAGATTTCTAAAATACATATGTATTTTATTATTTAATTACTTTTTTGGTCCACTTGATTAAAAACAAATATTTTTATGTCTCAAAATTTAAATATGTTTTGTATTTGTTTCGTTATTTTCGTTTTCTGCAAACACTTGTCATTGCCAAATATTTTTCGCTTATTTCTGTTTAAAAATAAGGCATTCCATTGTTAAATATATATAATTATTTATTTTTACCGAATTTTAACCCTCTACATGAGTAACTGGGTCTATTTGGAAATGAATTTTCCAGCCTTCAACATTTTTGTAATAATCTTTTGGTTATAATTTTGCAAATGTTTACTAAAATCTTTTAATTCGAAGGGTTAATTGTACTCCATTCATTTGATTGTTGATTTTGTTTTTAATTCGTGTTTTTTTGCATGTTGATGATTTTATTTGTGGACCATCTGTTAAGTAAAACAGACACAAAATTACTTGAGTGCCATTTAATGAAAATTTCCCTTTTGTTATCATTTAATGAATCTCTGCCACAAGCAAATCCAAGTGTAGTCTCATGTCATAACCCACATATTGAAATAAAACAGAATTACTCTTAAAAAAAAAAAATTAAAAATATACAAACGTTAACTAAATAAAATAAAACTGAAAGATTTTAGCAATAACAACGAATTTCAAACACTCTATATAATGGAAGGTAATATATGAAACAGATACTTAAGATTTCAATATTACTTGATATATGTTTACATCTCCTTAAACTTTTTTAATGGAAAAAATAGACTTTCGATTACTTAATTCTACAACAAAATCTACATTTTTATATTATTAAAAATTTCCGTTATTGAAAGATAATTCCTAAAAAATTTTCCTTATATCAAAATTATTTTGAAACATTTTAGTTGAAAAGAACATTTTGTACTAAAAGAAAAATTTATAAAATGTAGAATTTTAACAAAAATTATTATATTTCGTTTTTCTATAAATTTTTTTTTTTAATTAAATTAAATTATTCGAAACACGGTGAATATGCATGCATATTAACAAGTCAGCGCTACGGCTGCAAATACAACTGTGCAAAAACAACAGAAATTTTGCTTTTGCTAGAGTTTTCGACAAATGTTAAAATTAAAAAAAAAAAAAATTCGAAAAAAGAAAATTCGTATACCCGAAGTGAGAGTTAAGGCTAATTGTATCACACTGGTCAAGCGGTACCCTAGGACAAAAGCCAACAGGGACGTGTTGTTACACGGATGGGTCTAGGGCAGAGAGAAGAACGAAACTGGGACTCTTTGTTGAAGATACGGAGACCGAGATCAACTTCCACCTTCCAGACCACGGTCCTGCAGGCAGATGTACGATGAATAACGAAATCTTTGATCTAGCTCAGAACAAATACTGGGCCAACAGACGTGAACATCCGTCAGAACATGGTCAATAACGCATCATATTCAATGAACGAGCAAATAATCTGGCGTTGCAACGAAAGCTGAGTTGAAAAGTTGAGCAGAAATAATAAGTCTTTGATAAACTTCGATAATATTTCCATTTAAAAAAACTGTTTTTAAAATTCTTAAGCTTAAACTTAAAATTGGTCTCTTGAAAGAATAACGTAGTACTTTTTTTAATTTAAACCTTTTTTGAAAATTCAAAGATTTCAGACTTATTTAAGAAATAAACAGACAATTTTCTGCAAATTTTCTATTTTGAAAAATTAAATCTTCTTAAAAAAATGTTTTTTTTTCCTGATAAATAGCGTCTTTTTTTCTTACAACAATTTTGCTAACTTTTCGACCTTTTCACTTTTTAATTTATGGCAGTTTTTTTCCATCACTTCAAGACATATTTTAACGTTATATAGATAAATGATAAGTAAAAAAGCGATTACAGTGCGAGATCAATTTTTTCAACCACTTATTATTGCAACGATTAACGCAACAGTTAATTTTTTTACATTACAGGGCTTATAAGCGCAACCTTTTTCAAAAAACAGTCTCGATAAGTGCAACTTTTTCTGTTTTATGAAATTTAAAGCAATTTTCTCTCTGATTTCATTTGTACAGAAACTTAGTTTGAACAAAATCTTAATATTTTACTCTACAACCCATTTTGAAAACGTTTTCCAAACGTCACGACTTTTGTTTACTTTAATTTCTTTACACTTTTTGTTACTGCGCTTAGAAAATTATTATACATAATCTCTAAAATATAAAGATTATTTTTTTTGTTTTGCACTTATTTTTGTATAAAGAAAAATTTTTATAGTTTTGCATAATAGGTGAATTTAAGTTAAATAGTAGTGTGTTTTTATATTAAGTTTTTATGGGGCCGGTTATTGTAACTTTTCGATAAAAACAACAACTCCTGATTTCCTTTCGGTTGCGCTAATCGAGCTCGTTCTTTATATACATATGGGTCATTTCACGTCAAGTGGACCAACTGTGTGGAAATTTGCTTAGAGACAATTTTTCAACAAGATCGGTAAAGAACTCTCTGAGTTAGGGGGGGTCAAAATTTGACCTTTTGGCCAACCAGGTGTTTTTTCTCATCCATGTAACTTATTACCTATTGCTCTTAGCAAAATTTGTCTAAAATTGTTTAGATAGCTATTTCTTCAATCTTTCAAAAAAAAAATTGTTTTAAAAATGGGCTTTTTTTTGCTTAAAAGAAAGCTTAGAACTTTTCCTTTAAGACCTTTGAATTTCCTTTCGATCGGAAGACATCGATTTCAAAAGTTGGTCCACTTGACGTGAAATGTTATTTTTTGTCAATAATTAAGGTGAGGTAGCATTTCAAAAAGTGTAACACAATTCAATGGCAGCTTAAAAAAATACTTTTTAAAAACATTTTTAACAATATACCATATTTCTTATAACAAAAAAATTTTTTGTTTGGAACGAATTATTAACAAAATACCTATTTCAGTTAGTTTTTATTGCAGCCCGAAATTGACACACATTTAAATTGATATCTAATAAATGTCCATTTCAGTGTAGGTTATTGTTCTAAAAGTCAGCAAACATTTCTTTGAATAAAAACGTCAAAGATACAATCTTAATTAAACAGTACTGCCGCCTTTGATTTTTCTCACATCTGTTTAAAATTATTAAATTGTTTGTGTGTTTTGAATAAAATTAAGTTTACATTTGTTATACATTCTGTGAAACGTAAACCGTACACAACCAGAATGTACAGTAGCGAGCATAAAGTTTAAACGCTATGTTATATACTTAGATATACATTTGTATGTATGTATGTACATATATATAAAAGAAAGAGAAATATTTTGATATTAGACGACGTTTATGGAAAAGTAAAGTTGTTAAATATTATACAGTCCAGTGTTATTATTTTTATGCTCGTCACTGTACATTTAGTTACTATATATGTAGTCAAAAACAGAGAGAGACAACGAGTGCATCATTTACTTAGACTTAATTCAGTTGATGATTTAATTGTTTGTAGTGTGTTATCGAAATGTCATCATGCAAAATTCTTTTTTTTTCTCTAAATCATTAAAAAAATAATAAATAAACGAAAACGTATAACAACTTTTGTGATTTTTTTTAGTAAGGACAAACTACAGTTTTTATTTAATAATTATTTATAAATAAGTTTTGAAAAATAAAAACAACAACAACAATAACAGTGACTGCACATACAATCATATGCATACATACGTATTTTTTATAACTATTTGTTTTAATAAATTTAAGTTTAAAGTTATATTTTTTATATAATTTTTTTTTTAAATTGTAATAACAATTCACAATTTACAAAATTAAAATAGAGTGGGATTTTAATATTATTTTCAAATGTTAAAATAAATTAAGAGTTTTTTCCTTAAAATTTAAAAATTTCATAAAATGGTTAACAAGAGAAAAGAAAAGGAGAGAGCAACAAATAGTAAATATATGTAGATATTGTATTAATTTTATTTGTTAGTAAATAGTTTTGTTGTTTTGCAATTATTTTTTTGTCATGGTTTTGGTATCATACTCGGTGTTTTAATATAAAGAGTTAAACTGCTACGATTTGGTAACTAATTATTGTGTTATGGTTTCAAAAGTTGTTGTTTGTGTTTTGAAAGTTATTCCAATAGTTATTAAATTCTTTAGATATTCGGCTACGAAATGGTGATTTCCCAAACATCTCATCGAACGAGCCTGATAACGGTTTTAAAAACTCTGAAGAACTTGACAAACTAGTGGTAGAGAAATTTGATATCGGATCAAAAGAGTTTGATGTAAATGCATCATAGTCATGATCACTTGCACCATGAATTTTTTCATCGTCATTGTTGTCTAATTTTGGCAGCACAAAAAATCCGGCAAGTGCAAGAAGAAAGAAAGAGAGAGAAAAAAAACAAAACGAAAAAATAATATTCCAAATAGGTGCATACATTTACATACACACGCACATTAAGAAAATGCCATGGATGTAATAACACAAACAAATTAAATAAAATAATATACAAACAAACACCTGGTTCGCAATGTAGTCTATACATTGAGTAGTAATGAAATATGTATTATAATAATTATAAATTTAAAAATACGCATCAAGGATGAAAAGAGTTACAAATATGTCAGTATGTTAAAGAACACAAACACCATTACGAGTTGAAGATGATTAAGAACAATGAAAAAACTGTTAACAGGATCGTATGCAAAAGTAATTTATAAAACATTTGAAGATGTGTATAAGTGTGTGTGTGTGTGTGTGTGGAGTATTGCATAAGATTGAGAAGGATAAGGGCTTTCGCTTATAAGGAAAAATTTTCTATAAAAATTGTATTTATAAAATTTTGATTTAAATTAAAATATCGGGGCAAGTGTTAATTTTTTCTATTTTTGTATGTGTGTGTGTGTATGTATATTTTTTAAAGTATTTTTAGTTAAATCTTTTCCAAGTCGTCCAAGCGGACAAACCTAATACCAAAGCTGTACCCAAGACGCTACCAACACCAGTTGAAAAGTATGAATTCGATATTAAGTGTGAATTATGTTTAGTTTTATTGTTATTGTTATTAAAAGTGGCATTGGTGTTAAAACATGAGCTTGCTAAAGCTGAAGCTTTTTTTGATGCCTCTGTTTTGTCAAAAGACTCACCGTGTTTGCCGTATTCTGGTAACATTGGAGCGCGTAACGTTTTCACTGTTTTAACGACCGACGATTTTTTGAAAGCTTGGCTAAAGGAATTATCGGTAGCTTCCTTAAAACGTTCTTCATCTTGGTGTTCTTCGCGATGACCACCTTCGATATCTTCTTTTTGGTGATTGGAGAATTTTGCAAATTCACGTAAATGTTGGGGCAAACGACGTAAGTTGGCCTCCTTCTCGCCCTCAATAATTTTTATGGTTGGTACATCTTCAGACTCACTGAGCTGGGCTTGAGTTATCGGTTGTGACTCAGCACCTGATTCCCAATCACTATCGGCTGGCATAGCCAATTTGTGACGTCTCTCTTTAACGCGACTCAAAAACTCCTCCTCCATATTGACCTTATGTTTTGATGATGCCTCGTCCTCGTGTATTTTTGAGATTTTAATTATGTTTTGCAATCTACGCTCTTCACGTTCTGCCACCTTATTTAACCACTCTTCCGCCATTTGTTGTCTGAATACCTCATCTTCAGTAAGTGTTGGTAACTTTTGTGTTGATCTGTATTGATCACGCAAAGATCGCATAATGGGTGATGTTGGTGTGACAGGTGTTGCCAGTGTTTGAGTCATTTTTATGGCCTTTTGAGACTCTTCCATTAGGCGTCTGCGTTCATTTTGCAATCTTTCAAACTCTGAACGCAGTTCTTCTTCTTTGCTAGTTATATACTTTAACTGTTGTTCGTGGATTTCCCGCGGTAACGAGGCACGTCTTTGACGCATATTTTCCTCTCTTACATGACAACCCTCCAATGGGAAGTAGCCTGAGGGCTGTGGAGCAGGCGAAACACCCCGCCTAGTTGTGGTGCTTATATATTTTGGATAAGGATCTCTTTCAATCATAGAGAAACAGCTGCCGAATTGAGGTCTAATCTTTTTTGGGGCTTTACTCAACATGGGAGCATGATGCCTTCTTACATTGTAAGCATTATACTGATCATAGGAGTGTTGATGGTTAAAAGATAAATCATTGGTTGAAGCAGAAATACGTGGTGCCCGAATACCTCCTGGTTTTCGCTGATAACAAATTTCAACTTCCCTAGCAAACGGGCGTACAATATTTTCAGAAGAACCCAAATCACGTGCATATTTCGACCAATCGTCTTCGTTTTTTTGCTGCAACATTTCATTGCTGTATGTCCGCTGTCTATGCTGCATGTCATCACTAAGATTAAACATAGATTCGGCTCTTCGAAAACGTGGATCGTCAGAATTCTCTAATTTTATCGGTATTTGATAAGTTTTAGGCAGTTCTGGAACAGGTGGAGCTTCTTCATACGCACCTGCATGTTTAGCAGCAGCAGTAGCTTCTGCAGCAGGTATTGCGTGGTTTCCATTTTCAATATCTATGGGAATTTCATAAGTATGACCAAATTGGTGATCTACTGTATCTGTGGTCGCTTCTTGTGGTTTTATAAACCTTAAGGACCGGGATCTTATTGATCTTTCGATTTCCTTTTCCAACTCTTTAAGATGTTCACGCCTGGTCTTATTAAATTCTTCTATTTGTTGTTTTTGCCTCATATGAACTTTATTTAAATCAAACATAGATGCTGATTTTTCACGCTGTTCCCTTTCGATTTTGCTCGCCTCCAGTTCTCTGTGCAATTGTTTGGTAAGGTCATCAAATTCTTTGAATAACTTTTCATGGTCATGCAAAATTGTTGTTTTATTGTTTTGCGTTTTTGTTGCTGTTGACAAAATCGTTTTACCACTAACTTTTACCTCATCTGAGGTTATCTTCGCTGTCGCGTCTGCCATGGCTGCAGAGTTAAGTGATGGTAGTGTGGGGACAGTATCAGCAGCTGCTTTGGCACGTTGCCTAAATTCTTCATAAGTATCTTGTAGTCTCCTCTTTAGTATGCTACTCTCTGGTTCTTGTTGTTTTATTTTATCTTTTTCATCCATCTTCCTCTCGTCAATAGTAATATTTTCAGATGTTTTTGTTGTAGCGGTTTTTGTTATTGTTTCGCTTTGTGTTGCCGTTTGTTGTTTTTCTTTGGTTTCTGATGAGAAATTATTTAAATTTAAAGCTGACATAATTTCTTGGTCATCTCTGTGTTGTTCTGTTTTTAAGTTATTGTTAATAATTTGTTCCTTACCTGACCTCAAAAAGCAGTTTTCTTTCTCAGCTAATGTAGATTTAAAAGGGAAACTACTTACTTCATCGGGTTTGTCACCCAAACTTTCGGTTTCATGTTTCGATGAGGAAAAGTCTTGCACAACTTTTCCATTTTCAATGCGCTTTTGAGTTTCATAGCTGTGAGTTTCTATACTGGAATACCTTTTCGGCTGTGTATTCCTGATTTGACTGCAGAAGGGGTCAGCTTTGCAAGATTCAATATTTGAGAAACGTCTATGTTCTGGATCAAAGATGTTTGACGATCCCATTGAGGGAAACATTTCACCCAATTTTATTTCAACACTTTGCATATTATCAGATCCTTTGTGTTTGGTAAGATGTGGGAATGTGCTTTTTGGCGTGTCGTTGTTTAATATTGCTGCTGCTGTTGGTACCTCGTCTTTTACTGGATTACTGATGTCTTCGTTTGTGGTTTGCCTTGAGCTATTTGAATGCGATGATAAAGAAGATGAAACTGAGTGTATTTGCTTATTAACATTTGACTCGCTAGCATTTTGTATAATAGAAAGCAAGCGATGTTTGTTCTCTTCTCCATTGTTGTCAACATCAGATTCTGCTGGTATTTGCTTATTACTATTAGCCAAGTTGACGTCATTGTTTTCGTTTGATTTTTGTGTGTGCATTGTGTTGGTTGTAGTGACTGCTCGCTTGGAGAGGTTTTGTGCTATAGTTGCTGTTTCACTTGACTTAACGGGTACAGGTGGTGGTGGAATCTGCGGAGGCGGTGGTGTTATGCTTTTACGTAATTTTTTCATTATTGCTGCAGTTTCTAACAATTGCTGCTCAGCTAACTTTTCTCTTTCTAAACTCTGTAGCTGTTCCTTGGTGTATTCGTGATAGCCACGACGTTCTACAAACTTCTGATGAGCATCAAGTAGTTCATCAGGTTTCTGCTCAGGCTTTTCTTGCATATAGATTCGTTGGGAAGGTGAAAGGCATACTAAAATTTTGGGATCATTGGTAGTGGGCACTCCAAGCCAAGATAAATCTTGCTGCGGAGGTTCCGGTCTTTCAGGAGCAGACTTTGCTGTCTTAAGATACAACTGCAAATCGTCTATATGTGGCAGTTCTGGAAGAGGGTAAGGCATATTGTTTTCGGGTTTTAACGTTTTAACAGCACGAGCTTCTCCAATATTTTGAGCAATAGTAGCAAGTTCCTCTAAAACTGCATCCCCATATGGAAACGATGCTAATGTTTCGGCACACAGTAATCTTAGCTTTTTGGGATCTGCAGCCGGAGTCGAAAAATAATTATTAGATTGCCGAAAATGTTGGGTATTATTAGTTTTGAGATCTGAAATTGAGGATGTTTGAACTAAATCACTGCTTTGACCTGGACCCACGTTAATAGCCGTACACTGACTTAAGTTGGTACTGTCTGAGCAATGGGAGCCCATAGATTCTTGCCGTATAACAGGAGAAGCAAGTAAGCCTTTGGAACTGTCATGCTGTGATTGTGTATGGGAATTGTGGTAGTCGACATATTTTTCAAGTAATGGTAAGGCAGGGGAAAATATAGAAGCAGACGGGGTGCTAGAAACTAAGGTATTATCACATTCATCGTAGCTTTGTTCTTGTTGTGGAGGAGGTGGTAAAGGAGGAGGTGACGGAGAACCTTTAGGAGGAGTTGCAGTAGTAAATGTGTTACTATTATTATAGTTAAATTTTACATAACTATTTGTAGCACTATTTTCATTATTACCGAATAACGAGCTCTCATTAGCTTTTGTATTACTATTATTATTATTTAATAAATCGCGCACCGTATTCATATTTACGTTTTGTGAAAAAGCCCGTGGTGTTTTCGCGTTATTACGCGCACATAAACTACTACTACTATTAGTATAAAATGATTCTTCACAATTGTTTTCTAACTTTCTACTGACAGCCGCTTTTGATGTGGTTGTTGTGACAGGCAATTTTTGAGTGTTTGAGAGGTTTGTATGAATTTTTTGCGACGACGACGTCGAAGATGATGATGTTGTTGCTATGGTTGTGTTTGTGTTTTGTGAGTCAAACTCATTAATGGAAGAGAGTACCGATGAAATTTGCTCTTCGATTTCGGCAAAAACAAGTTGCTCACTGGCAGGTGAAACTGATGATGTGGTTGTTGATGTTAAAAATATTGATTCTGCTTTGGGATTTGCATTTGAATTTGTTTTTGTTTCAGCTAATGATCTTGTTTTAGTAGTGTCCGCTTCAGACAATGGTGGCGTATGTGGTGTTTGAATAGTATTATTGTTTATTAATTTACAATTATTTATTATGTGATTGTTATTGTTTATTTGATTAGCGTTAAATTCCGGCAACTTTTGTTGTGGTATTTTGGCGGTAAATGCTGATGTTGTTAATGGTAAGGATGATGATGTCAGTGAATCAAAGCAAATGTTTTCTGTCATTGGCTTGTTTATAATATCTTTTAAATCAGTATCTAAATCGACTGTATGGACATTATCGATCAAGTCCATATCATATAAATCGGAAATACTGCTAGAGGCGGAATTTATTAAAACGACCTCCGCAGCTTCAACCTCTGGAGACATAGAAATACGCACTGTGCTGCAGCTTTCATCGGCATCGGGTGCATCTTGCAGACGTGCAGCCACAGCTACAGCTATCGGTTCTTCTCTTATTACCTTTGCTTTTCTGTTATGAGTTGGCTGTTGTTTGTGGGGTTTGGAAAAATCCAAAGAACTTTTGGGATATTTAGCATTTAGTTTTTGAACTTTACCTTCAGTCAAACTGTTAGTAGCACTTTCAGCTGAAGCAGATCTGGACAAGGGATTTGTGGAATTATCGCTTAACTCACTATTTTCTTCGGAAATGCTGTCCAAAAAGCGTGGATTTAACATCTGTGGTAAAAAGTGATGTTCCAAAGCAATACGTTTTTGTTTTCGCGATTGTTTCGGCTTATTGGTAGTTGAAGCGTCCCTAGAGGCGGATGAGCATGACACTTCTGTTATAAATTCGGCCACTTTTTCCATGTCATCAGAATATTCAATGGAAGTTTCTGCTTCACTCACGACAGGCGATCTTAGTTCCTCCAAGTCACTTACACTTTCATCACTAACTTCTACTATTTTTACATCAGATGTTGTTGGTCTGGCTGCTGCCAAAAAAGGTTCCCTCATTGTGGGTGATGTTATTTTGGGTGCTTCATCTTCTGTGTCTTCTAAATGTAATTGGTGCACAATAACTTTGGCTTGATGTTTTTGAGGTGGTTCGGAGTAAGAAGTAGGTACTTCGGTATTATCATACAGTGCTGCCACTTTGTGTACTGTAATTTTTACTTCGTCTTGCTGGAGAGTATTAAAGTTGTTTGGTGATTTTTGTTGATGCTCTGGCTTTTCACTGTCCTCATCTGGATTAAAAAAGTCGCATCCTTTACCTTTAACTTCATGCTGTTGAAAATGTTGGTCATATTTATGACCGACTTGGTCTTCGTCTTGTTTGGCTACTTTGTGTATTGTTACTTGTTGTCGTTGCTGAGATAGATCGTTATTTGTGTTGGTTTGATATTTTCTTTCATTTTCTTCGTCTTTAAGTTTTTCAGCTGCTTTCTTATCGTTCTTTTCTGTTACTGTTTCGCTTAAGATATTGTGATTTAAGACTTTAAATGGCTTTTCGTCTTCTATTTTTTGTGGAGCTAGAGATTCGTCTACATTAATTCTAGCTGATTCATTTAGCTGTGTCGCCAACTCATTTATTGTTGTTGTTTCTTTGTTGTTCGTTTTTACACTATTAGAATCTTCACAAACTATTCTATGTACAATAACCTTACCTAGAGCACAAGTACTAGGTGGGACTGTTGGTGTTGTGGTGGTGGTGGTGGTGGAGTTATTTTCCTTCACACTTTGTGGCATCGAAATATCTTTTTGATTGTCGATAATTTTAGATTTTTCATTACCCATGTTGTCATTTATATTTACACCGTGACTATTTTTACTTTTATTAGCGCACTGTGATGGTTCATTCAAAACTGTGTCATTTGTTTTTGTCACTACAGCAGTCTTGGTCTCTGTTTCTGTGCCAGAAGCTGCAGTCGTGAGGACGTCTGATAGTTTTGTTAATGCTTGCACATCTTCATTATAAGATTTGTTAGTGATAGATGCGCCAACGTCTGAGACATTTAACTCTAAGGAAATTTCGTTTGTCTCTTCTGTTGTAAAGGTGGAGGGAGGTAGTGGTGAGCGTGTCTTTTGGTTGATATTGTTAGTGGGTGCTGACGTTGATGCAGATGATGCCTCTTTTAAATCTTCTTTACTATTTTCTTCTATTTGCTTTTGTTGCTGCTGTTGCTGTTGCAGTTGCTTATTACGTTGCTTATTTTTATTTTTATTACGATTTTTACTGCGGTAGTTTGGCATCTCTGTTTAATAAACACTTTGACGAGCTGTTACTTCTCGGTTTTTATTTTGATGAACTTATTTTGATTTGCTTTTGATTTGTTTATAATTATGTTGTTTTTAATTGTTTATCTGTAATTTATAAAAAGTTGCACTCTAGGCGAAGCTGGTTTTGACCGGCTTTTATTTTTTTGCAAAAACTTTAAATCTTCGTTTTTTTATGTTTGTATTTTTTTTTTAAATTAATTTTTCATTTTATTTTACATTATTAATTACACAACTAGTTGTAGTAGTAGTAGTAGCTTTAGAACAGAGCTTAAAATTACACAAAAAAGGGTTAAGAAATGTTTAGTAACAATGTTGGTGACAATAGTAGAAGTGGAGGTGACGGTGGTATTGGATATTTGTATTATATATTTGGTGATGATGCCATGTGCTAAAATGTTTGCTCAATTATCAACAGTATACATTTTGTTATTTCTTTTTTTTTAATTTACAATATATGTACATACATATGTTTGTATGTACATGTGTATATTTTTATTTTATTTTTTGTTCTAATTTTTATTTAATGATTAAATAATAAAAAATAAAAAAAAAATTATATTAAGAAACAGTTCTTTTTTTTTCGTTCGTTCGTATCATTCGACTTTAAGCGACTAAAAACACTCACGTACTAATGCTCACAGATTTAGAGGCGAATACCGGCAAAATTATAAAAGAAAAAGAAAAACATCGAATTTTTTTTTTCGAACAAATTAAACGCACGTCCACCAATGTGACACGGATTTAGGCAACAACAACAGCAATAAAAAAAAAATAAATTCATCATCAACAGAATATAACAACAAATCTCTTTAGAAAAAAATTTAAAAATCTTTATCATTGTTGTTGTTGTTGTTAATTTTCATTAACGTTTTCTCTCCTGACGTTTACTTTCGCTTTAGTTTATTTCAGTTCTATTATTTTTGTGGTTGTTGTTGTTGTTTTATACATATTTATTCATAAGTGGACGACTGACTGGGCAGCAACACAAACAAAAAATTTATTCTCGTTAAGCAATAATTTCATAATTTCAAATAAACAAAATATAGTCTCAACAAATAAATACATAAAGTTTTTATAAAAATGGGAAGATATTGAAAAGAGTGAAAACAGTTTTTGGGATTTATCTTTTTAAAAAAAAATGTTAATTTTTTTGTTAAAATAAATATGTACATAATTTGTATGTATGTTTGATTTTGACAAACCGATTTTGTATGTGTGTGATTGTGCTAGAAAATGCCGTGCGCGTGTTAATGGTTTTGTGCGGTTGTCATTGATTTGTGAGAAAAATATAATGATTATTTTGATATTTTGATCTATTTCGAATGCATCCATCTACTATACATTTTTCTGGCTTATTTTTTGTGTTCCAAAATTAGTGCATTTTACCTTTTAATATATACATATGTATGTGTATGTATATACATACAATATATAGGTATTTATAGTTTTTTTTTATTGTTTAATACAACTAAAAGTTGTAAAACCTATCAACAATATTTGGCAAACGTTTGTTTTTTTAATTATTTTAAATAAAAATGTTATTTATAAAAATTTTAACATCTTAAGAGAAAATGGTTTTTTATTATTAAGTTTTTCGACGTTAATCTACAAAATAGTTGTACTGGGGGCAGTCTGTCAATTTAAGGGTTGTGGCTTGATACATGTCAGCTTTGCCACTTTGAACTTGAATCACGCTATTTGTTCTAACGACACAATAATTTAGGATTTTCATGCTGTGCTTTCACTTTATATTTTTTTAAAATACTAAATAATTAGGTGTGATATCAATTTTTTTTGAATAAAGCGCAAAGAAAAAATATTTAAAATAGAATAATGCGACACAAGGTTTTTTGTTAAATATTAAGGAGTTTATTAAAATATTTTTTGACAAAACAAATCTATATATGTGACGCGAAAAATAGAAAGGGACCTAAGGGTAAAAACAGATTTTGTTCAGTAGAGCCATTTTAAAGATTTAAATACTTGTAGCTTTGGTGTACCATCACTGAGCGTGTTGGTATTGGTCT
>NDXZ01032249.1:17289-27383 GCA_003055125.1 Paykullia maculata
TTATTCATATCTCGTTAGCTGTCGGATTTTGGTGATTTTCAATAGATTTTCAATCTTGGGGAAATTCCTGATTGTTTGATCCCAGTAACGGTTTCGTACGACATCGGAGGGCTGAGAAAAATTGATTTTAACAGACGGACAGACAGACAGACGGACATGGCTAAATAAACTTCCCTATCTATAAGGATTCAGAATATATATACTTTATGGGGTCGCAAATGAATATTGTAGAAATTACAAACGGAATGATAAACTAATATATGTATACCCTTGTCACCTGTGAAGGATATAATTATGAAACGAAAATGTTTGTTTATTTAAAGCATTTTCACAATTTTCTCACCAGCAAACATTTGAAACAATTTTAGGGATTTTGAAAACAAAAACTTTTTTGATAAAATTTAATTAACGAATTTTTGAAAATGAAATATTAGCTTTAAAACAAAACTGAGTAATTTTCCTATTTTTTTTAAACTGGAATGCTTATACGAAAAATGTTTGAGCTACAATTGAAGGGCTTAGTTAATTCAGAAGTTTATTTTCGTGTAGTTACGGCCTTTTCGATTTTATTTAACGATATATGTATGTATGTATTAAAGACATGCACAGTTGCACCAAAACATCCCAGTTTTATTGTGCTACTGCTTCGATTGCATATCGAGCCTTCACAGACGAGAATTGGGTTTAATGTTTAATAAAACAAACAAAAAAAACATTTATTAAAAATTCTAAGTTTAATAAAACTTTTAAAATGTAATTATACTATAGATAATGTTTATCATAAACAAAGAATTTGAGTTCCATTATTTAACAAATTACCTATGTGTGCACGATTAAACATTTTTTATATTTTTTATTCAATGGCAACACTTTTGCGCTTATTTTAAAATTATTCGCTGAAATGTGTAGGTTGAAAGACAAACATCAAATGAAAACAAAAGACACAAATACAGACAAAGCTGTGTATACGCGTATACATATTTATAATGCCGTTTAATATTCATTCCGTATGTTTTAAAAAGAACAATAATTGTGGGACTAAATAATGTTCTCGTCTTTGAAGGCTCATAGCATTAAAAATGCATTAATATATGTATGTATCATGTCAGCTTATTATACTCTGCACCACAGGTGACAGGGGTATATAAAGTTTGTCATTCCGTATGTAATTTCTACAATATTCATTTGCGACCCTATAAAGTATATACATTCTGCATCCTTATAGATAGGGAAGTCGATTTAGCCATGTCCGTCTGTCCGTGTGTATGTTGAAATCAAGTTTACGTAGCTCCCATAGGTCGCCCAGGGTTGTATGTGATATCAAACTTTTGGAAATACTTTCGAGAAAATCGGTATTAAAAACTGGCAAGATCTATCAATAACCGGCTGAGATATAAGAAAAAAAACGACTGCCTCTTTTTTTACACTAAACAATTATTGTTTTGCAGCTTTGAGATAAACTAAAGATATATTTTAAAAAAATTGGACCATTTACCCAAATGAGCCACATGGTGAAGGGTGTATAAGTTTTGGCCCAGCCAAATCTAGCGCTCTTACTTGTTATGAGTAGAATGAGAATTTCAAAGCAAAACCATACAATATCATACAACAACAGTCCCTTATTTATACCAGTAGTAACAGATATTAACATGGTGTATTCGTTAAGCTATACAAACAGATAAACGATTGCGCGTCTTTTATATATACATATCTGTACGTACGTACATACATATACATATGTAGGTATATTCATGTCATCATAATTATTTCGTTTTCGTTTAATTTAAAACGTTTTAGTTATTTAGCCCTTCAGGCCGGTATGTCCAGCGAAGCTGATGCAATTTTTTTACCAGAAGATCCGGCTCCAAAGGATTGGAGCGGTATTTTATGTAAAAAATTATTACAGGTTAATTCATTTTAATATTTTTGTGAAAATTGTTGAAAAAAAATTGAATTAAAGTATACCACAAATGATTATGTATATTTTAATCACGCTTGTGTATTTACATATGTATGTATGTTTGTTTTATTGTTCTTTTTATTATTATTGTATAGTAAATTTATATTTAAAATAGTTTTGTTTTTATGTTTTTATTGCGATGGTACATATATATGTATATTTGTTTAATACTTTTTGTTTATTTCTACTAATTTAAGGAAATTAAAATTTGACGCATAAAAAAATATTCAAAATCAGGTCCTACTTTTACATTTATACATACAACATTTTTTAGTGGCCTGAAACACTTTGTGGATATCCAACTTTCGGGATAAGAACATGAAACAAAAATAAATATTTATTTATTCGGATTTTTATTTTATTAACATAAATTTAAAATAACATACATATATACATGTGTATGTATGTATGTTAAATTGTTTGTGTGCAAATTAATTGAAAAAAGAAACATTAAAAAGAATTTACACGAATCTCTTATTTGTTTGTTTTAATTTTATGTACAAATTATAATGTTGGCGTTTATTTTTAAACTTTATTTAAACTTTCAAAAACTTGCGAGTCCCGGCCAGGGATGTGTTTGAGAAAAAATTCTTTGAATATTTTAAAGACTATATTTCTGTACAAATGCATATGCATACATACATACACGTACCTCTGAACGTTACGTAATATACCATTAAAATGTACCAATGACTGACTACACGCAATATTAATATACATATTTATCTATATTACGTATACGTAAAGAGGTACGTATAAAACTATGTTATGAATTTGAATGTACGGAATATTAAAAGACTAAACAACTTCCTTATTAATAAACAATTTATAAACTTATCAAAGGTTTATAAAACAAATTTTGTAAGAAAAACTCTTTTTAAATCCTTTAATAAATTTAAAGAATTTTTTCTCAAGAACGTCCCTAGCCGGGATCCACAGATTTTTGGGGTTTTAAGGACCCAAAAAGAAAATTAATCAAAAATATCTGCACATATGTATATATAAAATATTAACGTAACTGATTGACTTTCATACTGATTGATTGATTCTATCTGTCAAATTAAACAAGATACAAACAAATTTAAAAAAGCATTTTATTATGTTAAAAAATAAGGTACTTTTTTGAAATTTGGGAGCCTGGTTGATAAAAACGGGGAAAAAATATGTTTTGATACTTTTTTTGGGCCCTTATACCTACTAAACCAATAAATGTAGGGGCATAATTTAAACTACGTTCGTCACTTCTCTAAAAAATAAGAATACGTTTTCGGTACTTTTTTGAAACTTTGAAAGTACAAAAAAGGAAAAAAGTGTTAATTAGTACAAAACTCGTCCGATTTTAATAAATTTTACGTGGTAGAAAAAGGGAAAACTTTGAGTAAACAGCTTGAGGTAGAAAAGCAGCCAGGGTCCAAGCTAGTGCTACATATGTATGTTTATAACAGCATTTAATAAATAAAATTTCGTGACGCAAATGTATTTGTTGTGCATTTTTTGACGTTATTGTACAATATAATTGAACATTAAAAAGATTCTATTCTTAAAGTTGGATTATCTATCGGTAGGGAAAATGAATACTGACATTACCATGCTACCATTTTTTAATCGTTTTTTTTTAATGAATCCATATGTACATACATACATACATACATTCATATGTATATGCTTTTTAACAATCATCTTATTTATGCTTTTTTTAACATTCATGGTGTTGTGTTGGTCTCATAATTAGTAGTTCTTGTAGTATCTGCATTAAATGGCTTAATATTGGAATAAATCATTTTATCAGTTTCATTTTGGATTTTGCATTTACATACATACAAACATATGCATATACATACTTAGTTTTCATTAAGTAGAGTAGTCCACTTTACTTTAAAAAATATTAGTCACTGCAAAATTCTCATATTTAATAAAATGAAAGAAATGATGTTTCATAGTACATTTTATTTTATGATTTAAACAAAATACATACATATGTAGATATACATATTAATTGTTGCTTAAAAACGTTTTGTCGCTGCACAGGAACGTAATGCTGGACAACGTTTAAACATTATTATTGTTGCCGAAGGTGCTATTGATCGCGATGGCAAAGCCATTTCGGCTGAAGACATTAGGAAAGTCGTTGTTGATAAACTGCAACAAGATACACGTATTACTGTCTTGGGTCATGTTCAACGTGGTGGTAACCCGAGTGCTTTTGATCGAGTTTTGGGTTGCCGCATGGGAGCCGAAGCTACTTTGGCTTTGATGGAGGCAACAAATGAAACTGTTCCTGTAGTTGTTTCTTTGGATGGCAATCAAGCCGTACGAGTCCCATTGATGGAGTGTGTTGAACGCACTCAGGCCGTTGCTAAAGCCATGGCTGAGAAAAATTGGGAATTGGCCGTTAAATTGCGTGGCCGTTCTTTTGAACGTAACTTGGAAACCTATAAGATGTTAACTCGCTTGAAACCACCTAAACACGAAGGAGAAGTAAGTTTTAAATTTTATTTTATTTTTTAATAACATTTTGTTTAAAACATTTGTGTCTTCGTTTTGTGAACACAGGGATACCGTTTAGCTGTGATGCATATTGGTGCACCGGCTTGTGGTATGAATGCTGCTGTACGAAGTTTTGTGCGTAACTGTATTTATCGTGGCGATGTCGTCTATGGCATTCATGATGGTATTGAAGGTCTCATTGCTGGCAATATTAAAGAAATGGGCTGGTCTGACGTCACCGGCTGGGTTGGACAAGGTGGTGCTTTCATGGGCACAAAGCGCACTCTGCCTGAGTGTAAATTTAATGAAATCGCAGGAAGACTCAAGGAGTTTAAAATTCAAGGTCTTTTAATAATTGGTGGCTTTGAAGCTTATCACGCGTGCGGTCAAATTGCGGACCAGCGTTCTAATTATCCAGAATTTTGCATACCAATGGCTGTTATACCATCAACCATTTCCAACAATGTTCCTGGTACTGAATTCTCGTTGGGAGCTGACACTGGCCTTAATGAAATCACTGAAATTTGCGATCGTATTCGTCAATCGGCTCAAGGCACTAAGAGACGTGTGTTTGTCATCGAAACTATGGGTGGCTATTGTGGATATTTGGCTACACTTGCTGGATTGGCCGGAGGAGCAGATGCTGCTTATATATTCGAAGAGAAGTTTTCAATTAAGGATTTGCAACAAGATGTCTATCATATGGCTTCAAAAATGGCAGAGGGTGTGCAGCGAGGTCTGATTTTGCGCAATGAAAAGGCTTCTGATAACTACAACACTGATTTCATTTATCGCTTATACTCGGAAGAGGGCAAGGGTTTGTTCTCTTGTCGTATGAATATTTTGGGTAAGCACAAAATCAATCGATAAATTGCAACTACATATGTATGTAATTTTTTAAAATCTCTATTACATTTAAGGTCACATGCAACAGGGTGGATCTCCTACACCATTCGATCGAAATATGGGTACGAAAATGGCAGCAAAATGTGTTGAATGGTTCTCTGAACAATTCAACAACAACAAACAACCCGACGGTACCATCAAGTGCATTGACAAGGAGTCTGCCGTTCTATTGGGCATAGTGAGACGCCAATACAGATTTACTCCCTTGGCTGATCTGATATCTGAAACAAATTTTGAGTAAGTTTCAAGTCTTTTTTTTTAGTTAACTTTAAAACAAATTAATGATGGCTACACATATATTTAAGGCATCGTATTCCGAAGAGTCAGTGGTGGTTAAAACTTCGTCCTTTGCTAAGAATATTGGCTAAGCATGATTCAGCCTATGAGGAGGAAGGTTTGTACATTACTGTTGAAGAAGAATGCTCCACCGATGCTGTCGCTTAAGGGTAAAATCATATATTTTTAAAACCATGAAAGTGATTTCATTTTGAAGATAAATTTAGGCTAGCCAGCCAGCCGCCAGCCAGCCAGTCAGTTAATCTTAAGTCAAATTGCTCTAAAACAAAATTTTTGAATATGTATTGCACAATATCAGGGCTTGATATTAAAAACTTTCTTGTTAGTTAAAGCTTTTTTATTTATAGGTTTTTATTATTATTACTATTATTTTGTCGCACCTCATATAGAACATTTATTTAATCATTATCTTATGTTCAAATAGTTAATTTATTTCCTGTTCATATTTTATTATTTTAATCTATAAAGCTTATAGATTATCATGCAGTTGACATTACAAGTAATTGATTCTATTTTTTAGTTGAAATCATTATCCACAACAACATATTTATTTAGTTTTAAAGACACTTTTGAGATCTACATATGTACATATGTATGTATTATGTTACACCCCAAAACTATTTACTAAATAAAGTTAAAACTTTTTACAAATTTCAAGTTGCTAAATTTTTTTGTCAAGGATTTTAAATACCTTTCAATCCTTGTTAAATATTATGTACTAAATGTTACAAAAAATTTAAAATATGTTTGCAATTAAGGAATGCTATTAAACAGGAGAAACAAATACTTGTTACACAATAACATACTTATACATACACAAGTTGGTTAATGTTGTATTATTGATGTTTAAAAAATTTATTTAATAAATTTTAACACTCTTGAAGCCAAAAATTAAACGTTTTTTTACTACTTAAGACGCAAGGTTGCCATCAGAAAGTTTTAAGGAATTACAAAAAAAAAGTATTTAGTAAATATTTAGGTACTTCGTTAAAACGAATGCCCCTATTACGGTTTACAACTCGACTTATTTAAATTGAAATTTAAACAATTTAACTTTGAAACAATTTAACTTTTTTTGTATTACGAATTCTAATTCTAGTTATTAGTTAAAAATTTTTTATGTTTTTGCCAACCTCACTAAAGCTGAATTCACTCATTATGTCTAATCAAAAATTTTGTCCGCCATACGTTATCCGTCGCCATTTGTAACTGACATTAACGTAACAACGGAAAAAGTTAACACAATAAGTACTTTGTAAACGGATATTAAATTCACACACAACACAAAAAGCTAAAGAAAAAAGTCAGCTGATAGTTGTTAAACTACTTAACGTACATTAAAAGATTCCCAACTTTAGTACTTTGCCTTGACGGTGACGTTAAAAAGAAAACATGTATTTTAACTTAGCTGTCAATTGAAAATGACGACGGATTCTATGTGCCCCCCTTAACACAAGTTGTTACCCATAATTAGAGTAACCATTTATTCCTGACTCGAAATCAGGGGGTAATTTACGGCATTCGATATCGATCGAAAATAAAAAATTCTAACTGAAATTTTTATACCAAATGCAAACCAAAATACAGCTCAAATTAAATATCATGTTATATTTATTTCTAATAAGTTATTTATATTTTGCAGTGCCATAGACTTCTTTTTATTAATTCAGAACAAAAGTTGTATTTGTTCATTTTTCATTTTCATTGTAATATTTGTCGCAAGAAATTCCAACATTCAGCAATTTATCAATTCAAATATTATTCAAAAACAAAACAATTCTTTGACATGAAGCATTAGGCAATGAAAGCATAAAACTTATTATGTTTATGTTTAGAAAATTTAAAAAAATGTACAAAATCAAA
The DNA here is from genome assembly GCA_003055125.1 of Paykullia maculata. Taxonomy (NCBI): domain Eukaryota; kingdom Metazoa; phylum Arthropoda; class Insecta; order Diptera; family Rhinophoridae; genus Paykullia; species Paykullia maculata. The sequence goes on from NDXZ01032249.1 coordinate 24,803, forward strand.
TAAACTTGAAAAATCAGTACATACACACATTCTTAATCAGTACACCAGATAAAAAATTGGTACGAATGGTCAGCCTATCCAAAATACCAAATTGCAAAAGTTTAACTAAAGTAGAGTTGAGTTGTAAACCACAATTGGAGCATAAATTTTCTTTGTGCTTTAAGTTAATACAAAAATTGTTTTTTTTTTTTTAATTTCACTATAGAAATTTTGGAATAAGGGCGGTTTTTACAAATTACTAATAATAAAACTGAGGATGTTATCGAACAGATATACAATTTTTGGTTCTTTTAAGTATACTTTAAGCTGAAAGTTACCTTTATGCTCTAAAATTATGATTGTCCCAGCTTTAACTTTTAACGAAAGATTTTCTAAATTAAGGTTGTCATTACTTTTAGTTATCACACACTTTAAAGGCAGGTTGTGAAAATGGCCCTAAATGCGATTAGACATTTTTGTGTTTGCTTTAGAAAAAAATTTACTTAATTTTAATTTCTCTAAAAACACCATAAAAATTTACCTTTTAAAAAAATATAAACTTACCGTATCCTTGGTTCTTTATTTTTATTTATTAATTTTTTTGATTTTATGAACTAAATAGTTAATTCATGTTAATTTATGTTTTTCGGCTTAAAAGTGAAGCTAATAAAATTCCCTTGATTTTTTTTACAATTTCTACTTTAAGCTCTGATCATTGCGTGTTGTGGTTTTATGCAAAACAAAAACTCGTATTCCTTTTTAAACATTTAAACATTTTTAAACAAAGAAAAGCCATCTACAAGTTTTACATTTTCTTTTTTCGATTTTATTAGGAGACAATAAAAGTTAAATAATTAAATTATATAACAATTTTATAATTTAAACATATTTTTTTTATTTAATCACAGCAGTCTTTATTAAATGTCTTAAAAATGTATATACACGTACATACAAACAATACATACATATCTATGTATGAATGTACATATGTACAAATGGATTATGTTTATTAATAGTTAACATACATATGCATTTCAACATTTGGGCATTACTATTTACTTTTCTAAACTACATGCATACATACATACATACACATGTACATACATGTAAACATTGCGGTTAAAACTACAATATGCATACATATGTTTGTATGTACTATGTATGTTAAAACTAAAAAAATATTATAAACTTAGGAATACTGAAAATTATAAGAAGTTTTAATTATTTAATATATTTTTTTTTTTTTTTGTTAAAACAACATATTTAGAATATGTTTACGTCCTTAAGAATTACAAGATTATATGTATGTATATTTATAAATATGTATGAAGTTTGGAATGACAGACATTAACTAACTAAGCTCTGGCGTTTCTTTAATTCATTTTCTATCTTAAATTAATTACAATAACTTTAAAATATTTGTATACCATAATTGTGCTATTCAATTGTACATTTATTTATAACTTAAAGCATGTATTGATGTACATACATACATATATTTGAGTGTCCCGTTGAACAGTTCATAACGAGCTGATTTAAGAGAGAGAATATGAATAAAATAAAAAAAATTTTGAATTAAATTCAAGACTTAAGTTAAAGTTTTTTAATGCCACATTATGTAACATCATTAAAGGGCTGGTTACTACAACAGGGAGGGGGTCGTTTAGATTAAAACTATTTGCAAACAAACAAAAAAACAGAAAGAAACAAAGCAACTATGCATGTACATATGTATATGTGTAATAGCAACTCGGTTTAAGAAATATTCAAAATATAATAAATAATTTAAATAAATTGGAGAATTTCTTAAAATGTTTGATCCGTTGTTTATATTTTTGCATATATTGAGCCCTTAGCGACGAATTATCTTTAGCGACAAAACACAAACTTAACATTAGAAGCTTTTTCTAATACAAGATTAAACAAGTTTTTAGGCAAAATGTTTTAATTCCGTTCTAGCTATTGACCAACTGCAATAATGAAATTACCACTACGCACATACAACAATATTAATTTTATTTATTTTACTCTAAGAGTTCGCAAAAACTTTTAAAGGTAATATGTTCTATTTCACACTACTTCTAAACACTGTATTTCAAAGTACACATAAAAAAAACATGACTCACTTAAACAAACAATTCATAATTTGAAAAATGTTTTTCTCTACAGCCTAAACACATACACATACATATGTTTCTCTCTATAATATTCACCACAGCAGCTGGGTTAAGGGTATATAATATAAATTTGTAAGTTCTACAATATTATTTTGCCATCCTATAAAAGTATATATATTCTAGTTCTTTATAGATAGTGTAGCTCCCATAGGTCACCCAGAATTGTATATATGTGGTATCAAGCTTTTTGAAATATAGTTGAGAAAATCGATATTGTAAACTGGCAATAACCGGCAGAGATATAAGCAAAAAAAAATAAAACTTCCTTTTTTTTTTTGTTAATTTATACACAAAAATTAATATTTTGCAGCTTCTGAATAACCTACAGACATGTGTGATATATTTGTTTGTGGGATATGCCTTTCGGGTCATTTGAAAAAAAATTTGGATTAATTGACTTAAAAAAAAGGCAAAGATATGGGCGA
>NDXZ01032256.1:1884-12687 GCA_003055125.1 Paykullia maculata
AGTGTTATAATATGGGGCAGGGGAAAGATAGCATTAAGTGTTGGGGGAAAAATGCTGTTTGCAGTCATTTAAACATATACTATACATAATATAAAAATAATTGTGTTATTTAAGTTTTGTTTAGATTAAGTTGTAAAGTAGTAAAACTTATTTAGTGTTATTGTCTTTGTTGTTGTTGTTGCAATAGCATATGATGTTGCTGTAATCAATAGTATATTTGACCGAGCGTAGCATGCGAAAGAATCTGTAAGAATTATTTGAAATAACTGTTTTTAAAAACTTGAAAACTTGAAATATTTGGACAAAAATAAATGTTTATGAAAACGAAATGCTCTTTTTTTTATCTAAGCGAAGTCAGTGTGACAATCGAAATTGTTTGCTCTAATTCGAAAAAATGGTAAAGAAACAAATCGAATATGAATGTTTTCTTTTGAATGATCAAACTCGCAATGTTGCAACTTAATTTACATCACAAAATTCAACAATCACCACATTAAACAAAAAGAAAACAATTATTTACAAGGACGTTAGTTTTTAATAAAATTTTAAATTAAATATTTTAATAAAATATTGTATTACAATAGATTTTTAACAAGAACGTATGTATGTTTGTACATACGTTTGCCTAGTGAGCAAAATGATTAAAATATCTTTCTTAAAAAGCCTTTAACGACATATAACAAATCTATATTCTGTATTTTTTTGTTATTTAGAAGTCAGTAAATGCATTTTTTTCTTTAAACAGAAGTATGTAATAGTTAAGGACTGCACAATACCTTTTGAAGCTTCCAATGCACTGTTGTATGCACAGCATTTCCAAGCACCGTATTTTATTGCAGCTTTGATTACCAGAACAAAAGCCATAATGTTTTGTTACGCAACAAAGCATACCGTGTATTATTTAAAAATGTTCGCTACATAGCTATGTAGCGAACTATGCATAGTTGCGAATTGGCAGTGAGATATAGTTACGGCTAATCATCATAATAATAATATAGAGTGGAGTAGAACATAGACAGTAGCACAAACAATTGAAAATAATAACGTTTTGATGTAGAAGATATTTCGCAATTCGTAATAAAAAAAATTCGGAAATTTTGTGTTCTACATTGCACATACATACATACATATTCTTTTTTTTTTAAGTATCGAAAATGCAAAAAAACATGTTTTGTGCCAATATACATGAATACAAATGTAAATACACAAAATAATAAAAGAAATGCTTTAATTTCAAGTTATTTAGAAGTTCACCTCTAAAAAAAATTCATTAGGAAAATTTAAGAAAGCGCTGTTTAAGGGATTTCCTCAAACTAATGACAATGCGAAAATCTTATTTAGTTTAAAATTCTGCAAATAATCTTAGTTGCCTATTAACCCATTTTGCATAATTCCGAAATTTTTTTGTTAAAATATATGTCATATTTATTTTTTTTGTTTGTTTTGGTAGTAGTTATGTTAAGAATTATGGAAATAAAATTTAAAAAAATAGCAGAAAACATTCTAAATTGTTATTCATAATTGTAATTTTGAAATTTTCATAAGATTTTAATTGAAAAAAGTATGATTCTACACGAAATAAAACAAAAAATTTTAATCGGAAATGGAATAGAGAACAACTAAAATATTCGGAATTTTTCACTTACGAATAAAATATTTCGTATTCGGAAAACAGAACAGGGACGATTGTTTAAAACATAAGAAAAATGGTGTCAGACAGTATTTGAAAGGCAATTTTTGTTTTGCTTGTATATCTCTAAAGTAGTTACCATGACAACGTGCGTAATTACGAGCCGTTTTTCTTTTCTCTTGCAATAATGAATTGTTACTTTATGGCACTATATAATTCTTCTACTGCACACGAATCTTTATCCCCAACAACAACAACCGTAAAAGAATTTGTCAACTCAATTTAAAGGGGTGTCAAAAAAATGTTTGTCCGTGTGTCTATCCGTTTGTCAAGTTTTCGTAGCTCTCATAGCTTGCCCAGGGTTGTATGTGGTATCAAACTTTTGGAAATACTTTCGAGAAAATTGGTATTGAAAACTGACAAGATCCATCAATAACCGGCTAAGATATAAGCAAAAAAAAAAAAGACGACTGTCTAAAATTTTGTGAAAATGAGCGATTTTACTTAATTGTGAATAAATTCGAAAATAACCAATAGATTTTTATGCCCGATATCTCATTTTGTTGCTATTACATGTGGCTTTGCGATAAAGCAATAAAATTTTTGCCGTTTTCGTTTTTTTATTATTTTTTTAAAACCAAAAAACTTTTTCACGTAAAAAATAAATTTTTTGCTTTAATTTTTTATTATAACTCCGAAACTATTAAGCCGATTGAAGCATAATACATAAACGAATTAAAAGCTTTGAAAATTTAATTTTTTCTACGATTATTTTAATAATATCGGACTAACCTTTTTTGAATTATCATTAATTATGTGGAGAAACTTCTAAAAAAATCTTGAATTTTACTTAAAAATTTTTTTAAAAAAAACTTCACCATAGAATTTAAAATTTGGACCATATTTGTACTACTGCAACCACAATACATCAATATTGCATAGTGGTTTTAAAAGCCTTTACAATTTTTTCAATTTTGTTGCCTTGTGTAATCAACACATAATTTTTTGTGGCGCCCAATGTATATTCTTTTAAAACAATATTTCCTTTTTGTTTAAAAAAAATAGATATTGTTACAGTGTCCCTCAGAATTTAAGGAATTATACATTGACTACATAAGATTGAATAATTAGGACAAACAAGAAACTTCGATAAAGTACAGATAGATTTGAGGGCAAACTAACTACGGCATTTGATATTGATCGAAATTTTGTTTGAACGTGCGAGTTTCTTTGCATTTGGTTAAGAAGTTTCAATTAGATTTTTTTATTTTCGATCGATATCGACTGTCGTAAATTTCCCCCTAATTGTAATAGAAGATCATATAACAATGAATTTAATATGACATTTTATTTACTAAGATGACTTAATTACTTGATGCATTATCAAATCTAGATAATGAATCAAGTAATAGGATGTCTAATAACAATACAAAGAAAACTATGTAAGCTACTAGCTTAAATAGTTAAAAAAACAGTTCCGGAAATACCTCTATAGAAGGGGCAAAGTGTTTGAATAGTTCTTACGAATCGCTAAGCAGTTGCAGTTGAGTTTAAATTTAATTTGGAAAAAAAATTAAAATAAAATCACCTAAATAAACACATATTATAACAACAACAAAAACAACAACGACAACAACAAGAATAGTATTAAAAGATATTTATCAAATAAATACAAATAAAATAAAAATTTGTAAAAAATGAAAAGCCATAATAATAAATTAAAAACAATTTCTGAGATTTAATGTAGTTTTGTTGTTTTCAACAGGAAACGACAGGACATATTAAAAATAATAACACATTTCGGTTGTTTTTTGTTTTAAATGAATAAATAATGGTGGGTAAGTAGGTGTGTGTAATTGATATTGTTTGTTAAGAAGTTAAACACTAAACACACAAAACATATACGTGAAAGAGAGAGAGAGAGAGAGGGGGGAAGTAATATGAGATTTGATAATAAAGATGAGAATTAATAAGATGCATTTATTTGTATGTGACTGTGGAGGGAGGATGTGTGTGGGTGGTTATTAGTATTTTAATAATAGTGCTTCGTAATACAAAATAATTATAAAAAGATGGTGATGAATTGTAATTGTTTTTGTTTTGTTACCGTTTTTTTTGTTGTTCTTGGTTGTATTTATGAATGTATGTGTGTCTGTTTGTCTGGTTTAGTTGCGTCATAAATTAATAATGTTGTACGGTGAACAATGTGTGTTTTGCTTAAAGTTTTGATTTGATTTAGATTAGAATTTTTGTTTTTTCTATATGTTGTATGCACATATTTAAATATATGTATGTATACATAGTATGTGTAGTATATATATATGTATGTATATGTGTAAATGATAATTACATGGTATTATAAGCGGCTGCATTAAAGCTTTGCTTTGGTAAACTTAGCCTAGCGAGTGGATGAGTTTTTCCATGTTGCTGTAAGCGTCTTTGCTGCTGCGGCGGCTGTTGCTGTTGCGTTAATATACCCTCGTGATGATGTTGATGATGGGCACTTGTTGTCGCAGACTTTTGTGGTGCAGGCGGAGGTCGACTTTCACTAAACTCATGTGGTTTCCCTGATAAAGACCTTTGAGGCTCATAGTATGATCTGGGTCGGGGTTTAAATGTCGCCATTGTGGTAATTGTGTTTGTAATGGAGGTAGGCATGGCAGGAGTGGCATTCGAATTTTTTGCTACTGTCGTTGCCGTCGTTGTCAGCGTTGTTGCCGATGACGATGATGTCTGATATTTGTGTACTAATCCCTTAACATTACGATCACTTTCTGAGGCTGATGTTGCCGAAAAAGTCATCAGCGATATATTAGTATTAGTTTGTTCCAAAAATGCTTTAGTCGTTTGTTGATGTGACGCCTGATGGTCTACATGTTGAGCCACGGGCGATGATGGCAGCGATTGATGACCTTTGGCCGGTTTATTGCAATTATTAGCACTTGCAGTTTGTACTTGAGTTGCATTACTTCCTACAACACTGCCAGCTTTGGCTTCAAAACTTTTTTTTAAAATTTGCACATTACCCGATATGCGCTGATCTTCAGCACAGGAGTTTTGTTGGCCCGTTGCATTTGCCCTCAAAACAACTACATTCTCTTCGTCACTTCCACTGCCCGTTAATGTGTTTTTGTTTTCAATATCAGACATAGTGAAAGGTTCAGAAGCTGAGGCTAAAAATATGTCCGCAGTCAAGGGACGATTACCATCACTGCGCCGGCCAGTGCCTAATTGTGTGGCTTGTGGTGATCCAACGCTAGGTACGATTTCGTCACTATTACATCGTTGAGCAAATCGCGTTCGTGTACCGGATGCTGCCGAAGCTGAGCGATACAAGTTGGTGCCCCGTTTAGGATTGTAATGACTTTCAGAGTTGCCTTCGTCTGACACAGCCGCTACAGTAGGCTCAATGTTTGTGTTTTCGCTTTCGCTGCCGTTTTCTTGACATAGTTTTTTAAGAACCGTGCATTCTTCGAGCTTCTGTTTGGTACGTTTGACTGTACCGAAATGGTTTTGGTGGTGATGATGGTGTTGAGAATGATTTGTTGTTGAAGCAGTCTTATTACTCGTGTTTAGTTCATGAATTTGACCTTCAAAGATGGCATTAGCATTAGTTGTATGATGGCTAAAATTATACTGGCAACTGTTTCGATTAGTGTCGTAAGCTCCCCAGGAGCTGTTACGTGTAGGCATGCTACCACGAGTGTCACCAGAACCCCAGGAGGCATGACGAGAAGGCAATTCTCTTTGGCGGGAACGTGTGCGCACTGTACCTTCGTAGGAAGCGACGGAGGTAGGTGCTGATGCTTGAGTTGAGATCGAATCAATGCTGCTGTTCGAACCTCGGCAGCTGACATCCATTATAATGCCACCACTGGTAGCAGCCCATGACTGAGTTTTGCGATTATGTTGACGTTTTTGTATGGCCTCCTTTCGATTAAAAGGCGGTATAGATTTAGCGACAATATTTGATGTCTGCGTAATAAGCTTGGCCGACGATGTCCACACTGGACTGACCACCTTTGCACTACCAACGCCAATACTTATCGCATCTGAACTTTTTACACTTTCGTCAGCGGCAGCCTCTTCTTCCTCGGCAGTTTTTTCAAATGGCAAATTTAACGTCTTTCGAGTCGCATCTTGCGCCTGATGATTCTCTAAATCATACACTATTGTACGCACTGACGTGGACGCTGAGGGCGATGTTTGCAATTTTTGCTCATCTCTGCGAGCCAAAGATGCCAAAAACATTGATGTATTAAGTGGCGGTGTATGCTTCTGTATGTGCAACACTTGATTTTGTGTAACACTATAGTTTTCCCCATTGCTACCAGGAAAACGCATATTTTTTGGTTCGTCTGCTATGCTACGGTCAGGTGTTAGATTCTCTAAACTTTGTGACTGCTGCTTCATTACTATTGTGGTGGCCATTGGTGACTGTACGGTACGAGGCGAACTGCTGATTGACCTTCGGGCATAACGTCTATGCTTGTGATCACTACGTGCAGTAGGACGTGACAAAGTGCCCAAGTCGGGCACATCAACTGTTGCCGCAGTAATTACGGATTCCACGTCGGTGCTGTCTCCGCCAGATTTTGATTTTGATTGGTTTAGAGCTTGTATTAAAGGTGTGGGTTCGCTGCCTGGCAAAAGGCGGGCATCTTTTGTGCTCTTTAAATTTGTTTCACTTTTACTGCGCTGCAGCTTCTCCTTGTTTTTCATGGCATCTAACATTCCTCTATACGTCTCCAATTGATTGAGAAAGTTCTTATTGGGCTTAATGCAGTTGCGCCGTTGCTTAACATGTTGCAGAGCCTTTTGAAATTCCCAATTGTAGGCTTTCATGGCATATGCTATAACGACAGAGGCCGAACGACTGACGCCCATTTTACAGTGAACTAAAACTTTGGAGCCTTCGGCTTTGGCCCGTGTTATATAGCGATATGTATTGTCCCAGTGCTTTAGCAAATTGGTTTTTTCATCATCGTACACTCGCACATTTAAATAGTCAAACATGCCGGGGAAAAAATTGTCAATTTCACGAGTTACATTCAAAATATGACGTACTCTAAAAAATTAATTAAAAATTTAGCTGTTCAGTTAAGTTAAGACGCTAGTGCGTTAGTCAGAGAAACACATACCCGTTTTTTTGTAACTCCTCCAGATTGCTAGCATTCCATTCTGAGCCTAAATAGACGTGATCGAATATTTCGGTGGGTGCATCCATTTGGCCTAATATCATTAACATTTCCTCGTCTATGAAGGATTTGTATTCACCTAAATCCATATCTAAATGTTCCTCTAAACGGCTGCGTATATATTTGGAAGTAACCTCATCCAAGTCAACAGACATCATGATTTCCTTTAATTTCATTTTAATCACCCTTTCGGTTTCTTCTTTAGCAGTGGGTCTATTAAAAAAAATAATTGTATAAAGTATATCATATCGGGACGTATATTTATTAACTTACTTATTACGTATGGCATCTGGTGAAGGTGGGCGACGACTTTCTATTGAATCCATGGTATTCCATTCATTAAGGCATGATTGCTCTGATTCTATGCGGCTTTCATAACAAGACAGCCAATCATGCGAGGGTCCTCCCGGGTAAAAATTATTCTCACGAGCCTTTTGAGATACCTTATGTAAAGTTTGCAATGCAGACCTTTTGAAAAGCAAATAAATAATACCCAAAACAATATAATTTTTGCATTGACTTACCACATTGCTTGCACAGAAACTGGCTTAAAAATATGAGTTTTTCCATAAACAGATACACTGAAACCCCTGTGTAATAAATAATTAAGAATTTTTAACAAATTTTGTTTAACATTTGTGTACTCTTACCCATCACCATCTAGATGTATGGTAGTATCAGCCAATATTGGCACAACCAAACCGATTGTTGTGCGTTCATTGCAATCAATGCCGAGCAGACAGGATTCTTCAACGCCCACACAATGTTGTCCACTGTTGGTAGCATTAGCCGTGTTCGAGTTGGTAGAAGAGCCAGTCGTAGTATTGGAATTGGCAGTTGTTTGTGTTGTTGTTATTGTGGTGGCGGTGCTAGTTTTACTATCACCTGCAGCACTAGTTTTATCTGATACATCACATTTAAGACTTTGACGATTCGAGGCCGAGGAATTTGATAAAAAACGCTTATCACGCAATTCCACCCAATTATCATCGATTTGTTGTAGTTGCTGCAAATGCTGTGAAGATGGTCTATTACTGTCAACGGATAACTGACGTGCAGTACCAATTGTCGTTGCGGCACTAGACCCACCAGCAGATGCTAATGACGTTGCTGTTGTTGATGGCAATGATGATGATGATGACGACGATGTTGAAGCCACTCTAGCTGAATTGTGACGCATAATTTTACTACGCCTTTCGGTGGTGGTAGAGCGATAACAACAACGAGATGCAATAACTAAATAACGCGTCCGATTAGCACGTTGTGATTCTAGCTTAACAGCCTTTAATATAAAAAAAAGCGAATAAGCCAAATAAAAAAAATATTATCAAAAAACTTTCTTACCATTTTTAATGTTTCCTCATGTCGAATCAAATAAAACATGGACTGTAAATGCTGTTGTATATCGGAGTTGTTACTTTGTGTGCTATTCGTAGATCTTATTGAATCGGTACTTAGACGACGTTCGGCATGCTGTGGAATATCTTTGAGCGCTAATACTAATGCGGTACCTTTGCCAGCAAAGAAACATTCGCTTTTTTCATTTTTACTGCCCTCATCTTCATCGGCTTCACTATCCTATAAAGAAAAAATATATTTATTTATTTTAACTTTAGTTTTACCAATAATTAATTGTGAATAATTGGTTACTTAAATGAGCGTTCGCAGATGTCAACTACAAAAAAAAAAAACATTAAAAGAATGATATAAGAGCTACACTCTTAGACAAAATAGCTACACTTAAGAATATGAGTTACCGTTGGTCTTATAAACTATTGCCTTCTACTTTGAGACTTATCTATTGTTATGAAATTAATTCGATTTTTTTAATTTTAAAGGCCCAATTTTAGAAAATATTTTTTCCATAACTTTGAATTTTGACGATACCTACTCAGCATTCCACGGTTTCTTTAACGTGGTGTATATTGTTTCATCAAACGTTTGAAATTTGCTAAGAATACCAAAGCTGGACCGTTGCGGATGACTGGAAACAAGAAGTTTGGTTAGACGAATTCAAATTCAACTGTTTTCAATCCGACGTAAAGCAATATTATTGGCGCCGACCTAATGAAACAATGCAAAGACATCACGTTAAACAAACCGTTAAACATTGAGCAGGCAACATAATGGTATGGGGATGCTTTACTTGGTGCCGACCTCTCTTCCCCATTTTGTGGATATGAGCGCCTACCCTGAGAATGAAGTCATATTTCAATAGGATGGCAACCTTAAGCATATATCAAAAATCATAAAGACAATATCGAACAGCTTCCCCCAATCTAAAGAAGCTTTGGAACCGTGTGAACCTTTAGTGGCAGCAAATTCCTGATAAAATAAAACAAAGTTTAGTAGAAAGTATGCCTTAAACGCGTAAATATTGTTTTAAAATGAAAAATTTTTGTACCAACTATTGAATTTAACATTAGTTTAATGTTTTTTGCAAAAGAAGCCATATTGAGTACATATGGGTTTCATCAGTTTAATCTTATTTTCCTGTCGGATTTGTTCATTTTTGATTAGTCAAAAGTTTAGTTAATATTATTTGTACACCTTTAATATTATTTGTACACACTTAGAAGTACATAATATACATACATGTACTCACTACTGCTCCCCACTGTATGTACATATGTAAATTCTAATTATTGTGCGGTTCAAACAGCTTTAAAGTTTAATTTTGCCCACAATTATTCACTTCAGGTACTATGTTTGTTTTGAATACCCATTATTTAAAATGAAAACACTTTTCGCAAAGTAAAAAAAAATTATAACATTCGCTCAATTTTTTACTAAACTATGAAATTATTTTAAAAATATTTTCAATGAACTTTTTGTTTTATATTCTTTAAACGTTTAAATTTTGTTTTTGTTTGAAATATATTTTTTCGAAAGAAAATAAACCGTTCTTGTAATTTTGACATTTTTTTGAAGCCCACAAAGGCGAATATACTTAAGGTGGTGGTGAGATTGCAACTACTTAAACTTTGGACGATGACTTCGTACAAAATAAATATATTTCATACATTTCATAATTATAAACTTATTTAAACACAACAGCTTTTAAAACAAATAATTATTTAATTTTTTTAAGTAATTAGTTAAAAAGCGAAAAAAAAAATAATTACATTTATTAAAATTTTCATGAAAATTACCTTGTTCAATGAAAAATGCATATAAAATCAATATGTAGATATATTTTAGTTCTTTGGGGATACACGTTTAATAAACAATAGAAATTTTGATTGTAAATATAAATTTTAATTTATCATAAACAAACAAAAAAAATGTATAAACATATGTATGTATGTAGGATTATACATACATATGTATATAAATAAATAAAATTGTTGTTGTTCTTTTTTTTTTAGAAAAAAATAGACAAACTATCTATTATACAGATACGGACACGAACGACAAAAAAGAAATAAATATTTGTTTTTTAATAATAATCAGCGGAATCAAATAAATGTTTACTTTCTATACACCTCAAGTATTTAATATTAAAAGTAGATAGAAAACAATAAAATATACATATATAAAACACAAAATAAATATGCCGCACCATCAATGATCGTGGTGATAAGGAAATATACACAGTCTAGCAAAAATTAAACGAAAATCTGAACAAATATTGACTAAACAAAACAATATAATAGGAGGAGTTGATATTTATGAATCACCATCACAATCAAAAACGTTGTCATACACACATCACCCACTGACACTGTTATGATATACATATAAGTAAGTTTACAAATGGTATAAATGAAATGGCAAAAAAAAAAAAGAAATAGGAAGAGAAAAGCTTAACTCGAATTGAAAATAAAACAATGATGGTGATTATAAATTGGTTTTAGGTAATTATTTACATTATTATTATTATTACAATAAATTTAAATTGATTTTTATCAACGATATTCATGTGAATATAAAGAATATACATATTTTTAAAAATATATAGATATAAATAAATAA
>NDXZ01032259.1:8047-21052 GCA_003055125.1 Paykullia maculata
TATAAAAAGAAAAAATATAAAAAGTGGTAATTAAAATTAATATTAAAAGATAAATTACAATGATAACGACATGCGATCAACTACACAAGAAGCAACAGAGATAAGCGACATGTTTTTGTTACGATTGAATAGAAAATGTGTTTTTAATATTTGTATTAACATTATATAAGAAAGTAACGTGACTGATTTTATTTTTGTCACCAAGCCAGGATACGTCACTCTATCTGGCAGGTATTAAAGGGTAAACAGTTAAAGCTTTTTTTAATATTAGACATTTCCGTTAAACACCTTAAGCCCTAATATATTAAATTAACTTTTTTATCTAATAAAATTAAAAATATATTTGGACTATTTTAAAAATTCAATGTCTTAAGAAATACATTTGCATTTACTCCTAAACAAATACATTTATCCAATCAATAGAAATGTCAACCCCATATATTAGTAGCTATATTTCAGAAAGAACAATTCACAAAATAATGCAACGTAGACCAGGTCTAACTAGTAACTTTAATCTGTTAAAATTTTTATAAATATGTTCGCTATTTTTTCTATAATTCATTAATATTAATTTTCTATAGTCTGCATATACTACTACTAACGCTGATCGTTAAGTCGTTGTTATTGTAATTAAGTTAACCCACTAAAAACATGCCATAAAAAAACCAAAAAAAATTTTAAAACAACTTAAGGTTGTTTTTGTTTTTGTGTACTTAACACATGTGCTTAAACGTTAGTTTCTTGATACCAATTTGTTTACATTAGTTCGTAACATTGTGTTCGATTTGACATAACAAGTCAACACCAAACAGAAAACACATGTACATAAATACAAAGAGTGAGAAAAAAAAATACAAAAACTTAAAACAACATTTTTTGCGCTATATGTATCAAGTTGACTCATTATTAATATCTAAACGTGAATGTACATATGTATTAAAATTATCTCTTTAATTCAAAATCTCTAACTCTCAGATATGTGTATACGCAAAATGTAAGTAGATACTTTACGTTTTTAACATCAAAAGGCTACTGAACAAACCGCGGTAAGTATTTCATAAAAAAGTTACTAGTTTTTTGATAAAACACACGTCATTGGTATTGCGTATTTGCGTACTCTTTAGTATGTAGGAAAATACTTTTTTATTTTAAAAGATTAAAGAATATTAAGTTCGAATGTATTCTACCCAACGTTTAGATCCTATAGGTAAATTTTTTCTTGGTCTTTATAAGAATCTAAGACGTCTAAGCTGTATTTGTCCGGTGAAGCACAGTTAAGCTCAAACAAATAAACATAGTGCGGTTAAATTCGGCAGAATTAATAATAATATTTATTAGAAACATTAGATCAAACAAAATCTAAAATGTGCTTACATTTCGCCCATATATAAAATATTTGTTAATAAAAAACCTGCCTACATCCGTTTTTTTTAAAGTCGGCTTTTTAATACTCTAAACTAAAAAACAAAAAAAAAACAAAAATGTTTAATGCATTTTTTTTAATGTTTTAAAAGATTAATTGCCTGTTCTTATAAAGTTAAAAATAAATTTTGTATGAGAAATTATACTGAAAATAAAAACAAATTTGTGCGGAAACTCATTAATTATTCAATATCAGATAATAAAATTTAAAATATGCCTAATTCCAAATAAAAATAAGTAAGAGCGCTATATTTGGCTCTGCCAAATCTTTTATACTCTTCACCATGTGTAGGTTCTTAAGTAATTAGATGTGTGTTTACGTATGTGTGTATGTATGTATGTATGTATTTGCATGTCTGAATTGTATTTGAGTCTTAGAATAAATGATTTTTGATGATATAAATTTTTGTCCATATAGGTTTTTCGCCCATACCTTTGCCGTTTCTGGGCCAATTAGTCCAATTTTTTAAATATGTTAGTAGTTTATCCAAAAGCTGCAAAATATAAATTTTTTGGCATAAAAATTGAGTTGTCATCTTTTTTTGTTTATATCTCAGCCGGTTAGTAAAAGATATTGCCAGTTTTCAATATCGATTTTTTGAGAAATATTTCTAAAAGTTTGATACCACATACAACTCTGGGTGACCTATGGGAGCTGCGAAAACTTGATTTCAACTAACTTACCGGTAGATGGACATAACTTAATGGGACTTCCATAATCCTAAAAGGATTCAGAATATATATACTTTATAGGAGCGCAAATGAATATTGTAGAAATTATGAATTTTTTTAAATGTTTGAAAATTTAAAAAATTTTATAGGAGAAGCAAAAAACTTTTTTAAATGAACAATCGCACTTGTAGATAGGGCATTTTTGTTATGTAATTAAAATCGTTGTCCATTGTCGGGAAATCTTTAAATTTTGCGAGATGACGTATTTTGACCTAATAGACCAGAATTAATAAAAAAGTAAATTTTGAATTTTTTGTTTTGTTTTGCATTTTACTCTTATCACCTTTGGTAAAGAATATAAAAAAAAATTTAAAAGTATTTTTCTATTATAAAATTTAAGGCTATTTTTTTGCAATACCATCTTTTTATTATAATATTAAAGTTACAAAAAAAAGATTAAAAAATGAACATTTTTTAGATGTTTTGATTGTTTCGAAAAGCAGATTCGATAACATACTGTTTTTTTTTAAATGTATAAACAACCAAACTTATAAAAAATTACATCACTCGTATAACGCTTTTGAAAACACCTTTAGTTTAATATGAACGTACATATGTACATCCATACCTAAGTTTATTTAATATAGAATTTTGAATGGTGTCAAATACATACAGATTTATATAGCAACGTTTCTTTATTTTAAATATAATTGATATTATTTTTTTTTTAATTTTGCTACGTCTATTTTTTGCTGTAATTTGTATTTCATAGATAAAGTTAATGTTAATATATGTATGTATGTATGTTTATGAAATTTCAAATTAAATTTTAATGATATGTTTCCGTTCGTTACATTTTTATGAAACGAAATGATATTAATTTAGCTCTGAAAGTGTTAAAATATC
Organism: Paykullia maculata; assembly: GCA_003055125.1. Lineage (NCBI taxonomy): Eukaryota > Metazoa > Arthropoda > Insecta > Diptera > Rhinophoridae > Paykullia > Paykullia maculata. The sequence continues at coordinate 11,048 of NDXZ01032259.1, forward strand.
AATGTTCAAACCACCTTCCCAGCAGTTGCAATTCACATAATACTTCATATACATTTACTTAAAGCACTAAAAAGCTTTGGTTGTTGCCTTGACTATAAATCGAAACGGCTTAAAGTATGCAAGAGTTTTTAATATAAGTAAATACAAGCTTTTCAAATTGTGTTGTTTTTACAGTTTGGTTTCCGCAAAAATGACGTCACTTTACTAAATTGATGTTTTAAATAAGGTAATCATTGCGCTTCACACGCCAAAACAATATTTAGTCACACAATTATTTTTTCCTTTAAAAACACACGGGATGAATATTAACCGGCATAATATGTATACGTATACACGGCTTTGTCTGCTTTAGTGTCTTTTGTTTTGAACCGTGTTTATTTATTGTGCATGAATTGGGGTTGTAGCTGGTTGAAAAATTATGCCAGAAAATGCTATTCTCTTTGCCTCTCTTGCCAATAAGTTAATTTTGTGCGACCAAATATTGTTCTCGTGGGTTAAGACTTATTTAAATGACAACCAAAAAATAAATATTCTTTTTATAACTGAAGATAATAAACTTGTTGAATTATTGAACAAACAACGGCAGCCGGAAAAGCGCTTAATCCAAAAAATAATTAACGTTGTCGACTCATTGCTTTTACCACTGTTTTTAATGATTTTTCAAAAAAAAGAAATATATAGTATCTAAGAATGAAATTTAACTGATATTTTGACAATAATCGGCTAGTTTCAACAAAAATTTCCTTTTGGCATGACCCTTAAACATTTTAGCAAAATTAAATTAACTTACATTTCTTATATGTTTCCATTAATCCATTACCAATAGGTAATAGGGTATATTTTTTAGTGTTTTACCCCATAGTAAATTATTATGGTTTGCTTTTTAAAGTTTATTAATTGCGAACTGTGTTTTCTCTTACTCTACGTAAACAAATACAAAATATTTAAAAGTTCTTATTTATAACTAAAAGAAACCTGTTGAGTCATTAACTGAAGTCACATGTTTTTAATCAAATCTCGGCATGGGAATTTTTTTGTTGTTGTCTTATTTTAATACATTTAAAAGGTAAGAAAATTATGTTCGGCTGTACTAAATATTAAATACCCTTCAAATATTATATTCTGCTTATAAATCAAATACACATATAACGACAACCATTGACTTTATACTTTGTATGTTATTGTATTCTTATTATGTTCAAGTTGAATTTATATTTGCATATATCTCAGTGTTTATAAAACGGTTTTTATTAGCAAAATTCTCCTAAATTATCTGATATAAGTATGTATGTAAGTGTGTAATTAGAGACACTGATATCGCTTGTTTAATTTTGCTTTCTATAAGAATCCATAAGATAACTTCTTTACGGCATCGCAAGTGAATAATAAAGAAACTACAAACAGATTGATAAACTTTTGTACCGTCATAATGAGGGGTATAAAAATAATCAAATACGTAACAACATGATAAGCTGACAAAAATAAAGCAGCGAATATTCATTGCATGAGTAATTAACAATTAATATAACACAACAAATACAATGAAAGAAAAAACAAAAATATACTCATGGTACCTACTTTTATCAACACGTCTTCATTTTCGTACTCTACTATTTCTGTCTTATGAAGAATAAAAAAAGAAAAAAGAAAGAAAACAACAACAGGTAATGAAGTTGTTTTTTTTTGAGGGAATAACATTCCTGCCAAATGTATCACGGGAAAAAATCGACATCAAAAGTTCATGAATGAATGGATAAAATATAATTTGAAATTGAACGCAAATGTTTTTTTCTTCTTTTTTTGGTTAATTGTTATTAAAATCAATATTATGGTTTTGAAATGTTAATATTTGTTAATGCTAATTTGTATAAATAAATAAAAATTCCTTAAATAATATTTAACGCGGATTCGAAATTATTGTTTGTCACTTGAACTTTCTGACAAAAATAAAATCCGCTAAGTATTTGGCTGTCATATTGGGTTTTTTTCTTGTTTTTTATTAAAAGTGGCATACGAAAAATTAAAAAAAAAACAATAAACAATGTAAAATACATGAAATTGATTTTAATTAACGAATGTCAATAATGCTTTAATATCATGTTCTCTTAACGGTGAACCAGACTGTATTTCGGCAATAACGTGTCGAATATTGGCCCCCTTTTTCATTTTTTGGTAAACGAAGAATTTTATTATATATGCTTTATATTTAATTTTTTTTAAATAAAAAAGAAATACATTTTCTGTTAAAATACATTTTTCAAAAAATGTATTATATATTGAAAGTTTCAGGAAGTTACAAAATTATAAATAACTTCAAGGGTTTTGCAAAAATTTTATGAATTTTATTATTTTAAATAACTTTTTTTTATAAATTTATATATATTAGAAAATTGTCTTTATATTTTTACGTGTATATACATATAATACTAACTAGCTGAATCGGCAAACGTCGTTTTGCCAAATTTAAAAAAGTACTTTAAAAGTTGAAATTACCCATTATTATTGTTTTTAAAATTTTATTATGTCATACTATTTTTAGTTCTGAAGGAATCCGTGTTTCAAATTTTACCCAAATCGTTCTAGTAATTTACTATGAACGCTTTTTCCGGTTTTTCTCCTTTTTGGTACATTTTTGTCACCATTCTAGAGTCTAATTTTTTTTTTATCAAATAGTTGTCTAAATAGTAGTAGAAGCTTATTTGGAGCTATCAATTCTATCAATTTTCAAAAAAATAATTTTTTAAAAAAGTACCAAATATAAGTACGATTTTTATCGCTATAAGTTCGAATATCAGAAAAGTACAGAAAACGTATTTATATTTTTTGAAGATGTAACGAATACAGTTAAAATAAAATGTTTATGATTATTGGTTAAAAAGCTCAAGGGGCCCCAAAAAAGTACCAACATATAATTTTTACCCGTGTTTACCAGACACATGTCCGCTTATTTTTTGAGTAGAATACAATGCTTTTTAGATTTTGTTACTATCTTGTTTGGTTTAGAAGATAGGTTACTAATTTTTCCTTTTTTTCCTTTTTTTACCCACTAAATATTTGATTTCCAAAAATCCCTTCTTAGTGGATTTTAAGTCTCTGCCCTATTTTACGCCCTCTAGTGATATGAAATATACCTACGTTCAATTCTCATACCTAACACATAAACATAAAAAATTCATAAAAATGGGTCAAGCCGTTTCAGAGGAGTTCAATTACAAACACCGTGACACGAGTACTTTATATATAAGATAAACAAAGGTTTATTTATTCGTCGCATGGACATTCTTCAAAATTTTTAAAGTTTGCTGTCTATAAGCTGCATTTCAATGGTGTTAAAATTTTGTATGTTTAAGTAAGAATTCAAAACAGAATTGAATAAGAATTTTTATAAATCCTAAAACATTTTAAAATTTCTTCAAGAAACTAACAAACTATTTTCTTTCATTTTAATGTACATGTTGACAGCTTAAACCTTTTTAGTATTTTTACCGAGATCTTAAAATATTTCATTCTTTTTCTCTTTATTTTTCAGATCTTAAAGTAACGTTAATTTTAAGGTAAGTTCATACTTATTTGCATTTTATATCTGTAGATATAAGACATATTTTTATACAAACATACCCATAGTGCAATATTGTACTAATTTTTTATTTATGTAATAATTGGAAATTATTCTTCCTTTTATTGTACGTAAACAAATACAAAGTATTTGTCAGTTCTCAACATTTATTTATTGTTCGCCTGCCTCTCTTGTATTTAGATCTTTATTGCTCTTTTTTTTATTATTGTACATATAATTTTGTTTGCATATTTATTATCAAATTGTTGGCGATCGGTTTTTCTGTGTTTTTATTATTTTTAATTATTGTTTTTTGTTTTAAATTGTTTTTGTTTTCTTCTAATTTGAAAACTTCAAAATTGAAACAAAAAAAAATAAAATAAAAAAAAAGAATTTGGATAAAAAAAACAAATAAATAAAAAAAAATCATAAATTTAAAAGTGCAATAATTTTGTTAATAGATCTTTTTGTAAAATTAAAAATTTGACAGCGACCTAAAAGCAAGTTAGACGGACAATAGAAAAAATACTATTGTTTTGTATTACCATTTCTTTGGAAAAATTTATGAAATATCTGTTAAAAATTTTTGATAAAATATTTAAATTGAACGGCAAAAATCTAATTCATTTCAAATAAGAAAAGAAGGAATTCAAACAAAACGACGAATTCTCTAAAACCATGGCAGCACATGAAAGACCTTTGCCAAGCAGTAAAAATTTTACAAAAAATAAGCAAAATGTTGGCGACTTCAAGTAAGTAAACAAAAGGTTTGTTCAATGCCCTAAAATATCTTACAATGACTTACTCTATTGCGTTTGGTTACACGAAATCCAGAAATTTCTTACATCTTGAGTTGGGAAACCTCATCTTACTACTGTTTTTTTAGCCTTTTTTTTATTCATGTAATAATATGTGTTTTGCGCATGTGTAAGTGAAATATTTTATTGCTTATAATTCTTAAAATAATAAACTGCTTTAAACAAAATAAATATTCTGCACTGCACTGCGGATAAAATCATACTTTACTGCTTACTGCCAGTATCTTGTTATAAATACATAGATAATATTTGTTTTAAATTTGCAAGATGAAAAACAAATATTACGAGTTGTCAAAAGCCAACATATTTTGCCACAATTTGTGTTGTTATCAATCAGCTGTTTAAAAGCTTAGAAATTTTTAAGTAAGCGTACATTTTTAAAGCAGCTTATTTGTGAAGCTGTTGTTGTTGGACTTATTAAAAAAGTAAACGAACGAGCCTAAAAATACACTCAATGCAAAATGTTTAAAGTTCGTAGAAAATGCATATTAAAAGAAAAAATGACATAAAATTTTTTTCTTAAGCTACAAAAATCCCCGTTTATTTCTATTGATTTTGTAAAACATAAAGATGTCATTGTTTACTCGAACAATTAGGATGGTACCTTAAATTATTTGTTTCAGAAATAGAATGTTGACTTATTCCCATTCACCTTGACAACAGAAAATCCTACATCAAACAAATTGCGTTTTTTTTAACTTTTTAATTTATTAGCCGTTTATAAAAATTCTTATGTTTTAACGCATGTTTTGTGGTTAAATGCCGTTTATTATTATTGTTAAGAAACTAATAAATTAACGAGAGTAGAGTAATAAACACAAACATCTGTGTTTATTTGCCAAAAGTGATTAATGGTGGCTCCGAAAGTTGCGATTTTATATAACAATATAATTAACACCTTTGGTGTCTGTGGTCATGTTTTAGAATTTCTCTAAAATTTAAAATAAATCTTGTGGGAAAACCACAATTAGGGTTGGTTTTAAGCGGCACTGATCATTTCGCACTTAATTTTTTAATTTTTTTTTAAAGTTCTAAATATAGATAATGAATTAATAACTACGATATTTTAATTAATATTATTTTTTGCTTCAATGGTTTTCTTTAGAAGTATGTGGATAATTACAAAACTAACTATACAGTGGATGCTTAAGGTGACACGTACTGTAATAAGAGATACATTTTTTAAGGAGAGATTTGTAAATAGAAAATATTTTGTGGCATTGTTTAATTAAAAGGTTATGACTAAGACTTTATTTCAACTTACTAAATAGTGAAATGGCGTTCTTCAACATTACATAAAAATCAAAACAGCTTTTGCAGTCAGTCTTTTTTATATTTTAAAATCTACTCAATGAATTTATAAATATACACTTTTAGGAGTGACAAGGATATATGTAATTTTGTACTTTTATATTTATTTTTATTTTTTTGCGGTCCTTCTACTTGGTGTCTCTGGTATCAATGACGATGGCGACGAGCTGCACTATAGCATTGGGTTCTAACATTCTTTTGCATATATAACATATATAAACTTTTTGACTATTGTACAACAATGGTTGAAAAAAAATAAACCAGAGCGTTACTTTTAGTTATCTCTGATACAGTACTTACAAATCCGATGTCTATTATATTACCTTGATTGCTAAGACGTCACGAATGTATGTCAATTTCCCGTATGTTGATGATTCGTGGAAGTATAAAAGGATGATAAAGCCAGCGGCAAACTTAGACAAGTTTTTGTTTATCTTTTAAAGGCTTAGATTTTGCTAAAAAATATTTTTACTTAAAAAGTATGATGACAGGTTGTTTTTCAGCTTGTCATGGGAATTTTTTATGATAATACAACTAAATTCTTTTTTCTTTATTTGAACAGAAAACATATTACTTTGAATGCAAATAAATGACATAACATTTCTTTAGAGAAAGAAAATAAGATAAAGAATTGTTACTTTTAAAATATATTCACTAGATTGCAATATATGTATATTATTTTAAAGCTTTTTATACTGACAAGGCTGTAAATGCTTAAGTGGTAATGTTGTTCTTTTTTTGTATTGCATGCGCCTCAAAATTAATAGGATCTTCTTCCTCTTTAATCATACATTTTTTATATAAAAATAAAATTTTTTAGTTTTTTTTTTTTCGATATACATATACTTTTTTTTATTATTATTGAAAACTTATATATAAAACTCACAACCAGGTTTTTTAACCGACATATCCTAGAACAAGACGCTACACAAAAGGAGCATAAAAGTATTAAAATTACAACAAAGGAATTGTAAATAATTCTTATATAAAACATATATATATATATATGTATATATATATTTTTTTACAAAAGGTCAACCAACTATGATAATGAAATTTTATGTTATTTTTTTTACTTGAATAAAATATGTTTCTATTACTTACTTTCTTACGAAATCATTATGTAGCATTAATTTTACTTCAATAATTTCATGTTTTTCTATTAATCGTTCTTCATATTACCGCATTGTTTGTAGTAAAGAAACTATTAATAAACTAACTAGTAAAATTACCACCTTCTCTGCCCCTTAAATTCTTAATGTTAATGAACAAAACAATTATTGTCAAAGTTGAATACAGATCTTTTTCTATTTGATTTATACTTTTATTAAATGAAATTGCTCATATTAGTTTTTATCACTAAAAGCTAACAATCTGTTTAAATCTATTTTTAAAACATAAAAAATCTAAAAAAACTCTTAGAAATTTGTTTATTTACCTTTTTTTTTGTTGCAACCCAGCAAAGGGTCGGTCAGAGATAAAAAACAAAATTCCATTTAAAAATATATAACACGATAACGTTTTTGTTTATGTGCAAAAAAAAACATGATTTAAAAATAAGTAAAAAAATTAACACATTTTATGATTTGTAAATAAATGACGGAAAGAAGAAATTACATTTTCGCACATTATATATACAACAAAAATAATAAATAAAACGCTCAAATACGACCTTAATAGAATTTTGCAAACTAAAGGACAAAATTAATAACCTGCGCATTCTTAAATCAAAAAAAAAAAAATTTAATATCGTCAAATAAATAATACGACATTTTATGACGTCCATAGATAATAAAAAAAATGTTAGTTGAAAAGGTGTGAATGTCTTGAATTTAGTTAAGTTTTTTTAAAAATATCTTATTCATCATTAATTATAAGGATAATAATACACAATCATGTATTTACTGACATATGTGTAATAAATAGTGTGAATGACTAAATGAATAAAGAAATTAGCACCAATTACCAAAAAAAAAAAAAATTAATAAAAAAAGAAAAATTTCTTAGTTAAATCACTAAGAAAACTTACACACATACACGCACATATGATATGGAATATTTTCGTGCACACTTTTATTTTCTTTCTGCAAAATAGATATACATATTTCTTAAATAATTGTTTAGCAACAATAAATGAGTAAAATGCTTAAGTTAAGATATGCGCCCTGCTATGATTAATTTATATTTTCGAAATAAAATAATTAAATTTCTTAAGCATTTCCAAAGGCGTTTGTTATACTTATATACAACCCCAGCAAAATCTTGAAATAATTTTCCAAGAAATGCACCATTTCTGTAAAATGCAATACAAGGAAAGAACACCTCCAATTACTTTAGGAAAAACGTCAGACATTTTATTATCTTTGTGTTAATGTTAAGGAGTAAACGTCACAAAAACTGTTTAATTTTAAATGTATGTATTTCAATCAGGTGGTTGAATTTGCAACCCACACGCCAGTGTTGAATCTATATTGAAATCCATGACTGTATTTGTAGTAAGAAACAATTTTTATTTGTCTGTTTTTATTTTAATAAACGTTTTTTTTTACTTATAAACAAATTTTTATCTCTTCTAAGTAGCAAAAAAATGTAACTAAAATAGAACAGAACTGACCTACAATTCTTTTAAAATTACTTGGCATCTTAGTTGGGGTTGCCAGCTTTTTTCTCACAAATATCAGATTAACTTTTTTAATATTTAATTAAAGAAGCCAGGTTTCTAAAATGTTTATTCTAAAAATATCTTACACATAAATCGAATTTAAATTTCGAAATAGAAAATAAATTGGTGAGGAAATGTTAACAAACATTTATTGTTTTTGAATACAAAAAAGAGTTTAAATTTTAGTGCACTAAAACCAGATTCAAAATCAATGGCTTATTTCTAATACATAATGTTTCTATTAATTAATGTATGGCTTTTATACAAAATTTTGCTTATTTTACAAAGGCCAAAAAGCAGGAAATTTAACTCCTGAAAAAACACGGTTTTGAGTGCCGGAACGTAAAATGTTTGGCAACCCTTACCTTATAATGAGTAATATAAATGAATGATGAAACGAAATATACACATTTTTATAATCATACCCTCGACCAACTATTTAGGTTTGTCATAGTGTGTGCAACACGAAATCAAATTCATTTTTGACCCAATAAAGCATAGGGATGTCCCTAAATTTGCACAAGAATACAAACACTTTTTCCTATAGATTATTTTTTAAATTAAATAATTAAGTAGGGGATTATGTATGCAATAGGATATCGGATAAATGCCCTCCACAGTTCTGCTGGCTCATAAGCACGAAACTTTCCATTACCAATTTTAATAAATTTTGCAAAATTTCGTTAATATATTGTGGTTTATGGCTTGTTGACAATATCCCTACCATATTCCATTAACACTTACTTCTTGACCAAAAAAAGTGGAACCTTTTAGATGGAATTGCTTTGCAACACTCATATGTAGGTTTTGTAAACTTTTTATGCTCCAATTTTTATAAGTAACAAATCTTCCATGTGAAAATTAGAAGAATCAACATCCAACTGTTGTGATTTTTTTAATTCAGTCAAGGAATTTCCTTTGCTTCAGTTTTTGTGTCAGTTGCAAAAAAAATTTTTTTTAATAATAATATTTGATTAAATTTTCTGTATAATCATAATAATTTATATATAGTACCCTACCCATAGGCTGCAACTGTACTACAACTTTGTTCTGACGTTTGTAATAAAAAATCCATTAGATCCGAATCAATTTATCATCCAGTAAGCGATTTCCATCTATATAAACTTAAAAGTCAAAATAGATGTCGTAGTTTTGATTGAAATCAGTCTATTATTTTACCTAGGTTTTAACCGTTAATAATTGGCTTATTAAAGTATGTTTATAAATAAAATATAAACATAATATAAATATGTATGTATGTATTTACATATATAACAAAATATATATATATATGGGTCATGTCACGTCAAGTGGACCAACTTGAAAAATCGACTTGGATGGATGAAATTTGCACCATAGTTAGTCCTATTGAATAAAAGCTTAGGTACAATTTTTTAACAAGATCGGTCAAGAGCTTTCTGAGTTAAAGGAGGTCAAAATTTGACCTTTTGGCCAACCAGGTGTTTTTTCTCATCCGTGTAACTTATTACCTATTGCTCTTAGCAAAATTTGTCCAAAGTAGTTTAGATAGCTATTTTTTCAATTCCAAATCAATCTTTTAAAAATAAAAAAAATTTAATTAAATTTTTTTGCAAAATAATTTTTTTTTTTTCAAAATGGGCCTTTTTTATACCCTTCACACACACACATGTGTTAAG
>NDXZ01032262.1:0-10054 GCA_003055125.1 Paykullia maculata
ATTATCGATTCGTCGCCGTTCGCAATTGGGCCTCTGTTACTCAACAACGATAATAAAATTCAATAATTTGCAAGCGTTGTTCGATTGTAAGACGATTCATGGTTAAATTATAGACCAAAATGAAGATGTTTGACAGTGAAACAAAACACGAAACGCGCGTCAGCTGTTTAAACCAGTGTTGCCAAAAAGATAATAGCTAAAAAATCACCCTTTATATACATATGATTAAAGCTTTTTAATAATTAAAAAGTTATCATGATTTTAAAATAGAAACTCCTAAAAAAAAATTATAATTTTACAATAGTTTTATTAATGGGTTATAAAATAATCAAAAAAAAGGTAAACATGTGTATTTGGGCAATTCGAAAATAGTAAAAAAAAGTCAGAAAATACTTTAAACGTTGATTTATTAAAAATTTTGAAAATTTTATTTTGGTAATTTAATTTAATTACTTTTTTTACTTGGATAAAAAAAGCATTTTTTATTACATAGTTTTATCTAATAACTTTCTTTCAAAATTTTTCTATTAACAAAAAATCTGTAAAAACAGCGTTACACACACTAAGCTATAACATTGACTGTATTTTATATAACTTATTAAATTTTCAGAAAGCTTTGTCTAAAATATGACCCAGTTTTGTATGCCAATTGCAATTCTTAAAATAGTTGCTATTTGGCTTATTTTAATAAAGAGATTTTAAAATAATATATTGTATTTTTTTCCAATAATATAGTAATTTAGAGAATTGGCCATCGTTAGCTGTGATTATTAAATAATGAATGAGTAAATTGAAGTTTATTGCAGCCAGGTTGTTTTGCATCGATAGAAACAAATGGTAGCTAGAGGTTAAAAATAATATTTACATATCTTATTAGGAAAACATTTTTTTTAATAAATTTTTTGTTTATTTCATATAGGCAGTTTCAAAAGTTGTCATGTAAGGAATTTGCAGCGCTAATTGTATAAAATGAAAAAAATAATTTTACATTCTTATTATTATGAATAAAGAGCACATACAGAGATAAACATACAATTGAAAAAATGTCAAGTCCAATGGAAAATCTCTATACACCATATAAAAATACTGAAGCCTAGAGATAAAGAAAGGTTATTGCACAACTGTACAAAATATCACAAAGTAAAACGTGATTTGAATTATAATTCTTTGTAATTAAAAAATATAGAAAATATTAACATTTTTTTTTTTGCTATCTAGGAAATTTAATTCTTTGAAATTACAAAAAGCAGGTCGGAACTGGTATATTTGTATTATTTTTGTATAAGTGCCCCCTACTAATATGTGTTCGGCACAAATAAGGGAAAAATTCTACAGAAGAGATAGTGAATATTTGACAAGATGATTTAATATAAACCCTTAAATGTTCATATCGGTACCATGCGTCTTAATAGATCTTAGCTTTTACCTAACATTAGACAAAATGCAAAAAGTATAATTTTGTTTTTTCGTATAAGGTTTTTATTATACTTTTGTCACTAGAAACAATAACGATTGTTTAAATTTTTGAACAGAAACAAAAAAACCTGATCAAAAACTATTAGAAAAGTTATGCAAACTAAAATTATTCTTGTTGACATTATTTCCAAACATACAGGTAATTAATAACAGGCCCCTTCTTTCGAACTACATACCAACCTAATAACAATAACCTATTGGTATTTGAGTTTAATTTTTTTTTATTCTAAAATAGGTATTTAGCTCTTAATTATTGAGTTAAATTTTTAGGTTGACGATAATTTTTCATTTTTTTTTTCTGTGATTTTTAAATTCAACCATTAGTTTTAATTTTTATTAACAAAATAAAGAAAATGTAATTACATGACGATTAAATTTCATATATAGGAAGGTATCATCCAAGAAATAAAAAAAAACAATAACAAAAAAGGGCGTGTTAGCAAATTTTCTGGCAGAAAGTAGATATTTTGCAAATGAAAAACATGGAAAAATTAATTGTATAGAAATAGGAAATGTAGCATTAAACATGCGCGATGACATTATTTTGAAATGATTTTCTTTTTTTTCACAAAAACTAAATAAACATACATACCTAGTTTAAACTAATATTTTAGTTATTAATTATTAAAATCAATTAAAACTTACCACATTATTTGGTAAATTAATCAAATTTTGTTTTTTTCACAAAAACAAATCCTTTTGCTGAAATAGTGAAAGAATAAATTTGTAAATAACATTTTTAAAGAGAGAGAAAAAGAGAGAATAAAAACAATATTATGTCTGCAAAATTTGTTTACGCTCTCTGTTTCTTACCCACACGCACTGTCTATTTCTTTTTTCTTCCTTGTTTTATTCAAACTTCTATTAGGAAACTACTCCTTTTAAGTTAAAAATTTTTTCATTATTTTTTTTTATTAGTATTAAATTTATTTCTATATTTATTTATTTTTTGTTGTTTTATAGGTTTTTGTTTATTTAAATGTTTACAAATGTGGGAGTTTTTCTCAGGATATTTTTTATCGGCTTCTATTTTTTCTTAAATCACGCACACTTTTATAAAACATTTTCACACATATTCTCTAATGTAAAATAACTTTCAGGGCAGTGTTGCCGGTGTATCAAAATTATATGTATATTGTTTTTGTTTAGCATTGTAAGATGTACATAGATACATACATACATACATTTGTCCATATAATAATATAAAATAATTACGTTTTTCTTTTAACAAAAAATTTATATTTTTGTTTACTGTTTGCTTATGTAAGGACTTATGTCTTGACCGACTTTTCTACGTTTAAAATATTTTTTGGATTTTCTAAATTTACTTTTTGCGACAGAAGGGCCGTAATATATGAATTATATGATAATTATTAAAATATCCTACAATAACCGCTATAGGTATTTGTTGATTTTTTTTATACATATATATGAACATACATACATATGTACATAAAAGTTTTTTTAAACTTGAAAAAATTTTACATTTAAACCGTACTAGCAAAACAAGTAAGGTACCTATATGATTTTTTTAAATTTTTTGGTTGTTTGTTTAAGTTTTGAAATGAAATTATACTGGGATTATAGTTAAAAATCACTAAAAGAAAAATTTAAAAAGGCAAAATTTTTACTTAATTTCGGCAACACTTCTGCAAACAAATGTTATGGCAACAAAATACAATAAAACAATAAAAAACGCCAACACAACATCACTGACTTTTACAGTCTGCTGTACACGCAACATTCTGCAGGTTTATATTAAGGGAATCAGAAGAAGCAGCATTAAAACAAAATAATAACAAAACCAACGTAAATAACTATAATTGTTGTTGGTATGTTTATAAATTGTAGAAAAAGGCACTTTTTTTTTATAGCAGTTTGCAGTCTGTAAAGAAGTAGGGCGGTGAACGTGAATATAAGGGAAGAAAAAAGAAATTCCAACTTTTTAAAAAACTCTATAAGAACTTCCTTTCAGCTGCTTTTCTTTAACGTTATTTTTTTATAAATTTTCTTTTATTGTTTTTTTTATTAAATTAATATTTATACAACTTTTTAATTTAAATATTTGTCAAGCTTCTTTTCTTATCTTGAAAAAATTTCTTCAGTGCTCTATTTTTGTTACACAAACAGTAAAATTAATATATTTTTGTTGTATTTTATACTTTTTTAAATATGTAATTATTAATTTTTTGATAGACTTAAAAAAAAACTTTGCACACCTTTTACTTCACTTTACAAAAAACATCACTTTCGAAATAAGCATACATACATACATGCATATGTATATTTTTTTAATTAATTTATTTTTATTGCAACTACTTTTTCCAAAATACCCGTGACTTCGACGTCTTCTACATTCGCTCAACCGCACTCAAAAAAAGTAAACAAACAACTAAATAATAACGAGTTGACGTCCAGCCAGTGCTGTAGTCATTGCATTGACTACAGAGAAAGAGCTAATTCAACAGAAATAGAGAATGTTTTACGAGTACAACAAGAGATAAAAGTAAAAAGAAAGTAGATAAAAACAAATCAGCTTCATTTAAATTTAAAAAAAACTGGATAATGCTATAAATCGACACCAATAGACCAAAGAACAATATTTTATATAAACAAACATTAAACATGAATTTAAATTTATTAGATAAAATTTTAAAAATTTTAAGAATTACAAATGTATGTAGGTATATATGTATGTATGTACATACATATGTATATGTCCATTCGCCTTGTATATGTCTATGCAATTATATTTGACACTATAATACTATAAAACCCTAATTAAAAATACCTACTTAGATTTTATTAGTTATGTTGTCAGTTTCAAAAACTGATATCCCTAAAAGGATATTCAAATGCATAAGTCTGGCAGAAGTATCGCTATCTTTAACGTACAAAAAATACCGTTATATTTCTAGGGTTAATTAACAATTTGATTTATTTTTTTTATTGGTTTTCTTTTAATTCTTTATAGGTATGTGCATAAAGTTAGACATCTGAAATTTTCTGAAGAAAAGGCAATAATTTTTTTTGAATGAACTTTGACATTTATTATTTAAAAACAAAAAAATATAGAAGCATTTTCAACTGATTATTATTATGCCTTGATTACCAAACTAAACCTTTTTTGGTTACAACACAATTCAAAAATAAATCTTGAGTTATAGAAAAGTTAACAACACTAATAACCATAAGCAGAATTTTTATAGCTATTTCGCAGCCTCTGTTGCAGCGCAGCAGGGCGGCAAATATAAGGGAAAATTGTATAAACTCTAAACACGCACACACACACAAAATCTGTATAGAGAACTTCCTTAATAGCTTCTTTTTTTATTACAGCGAAAAACTGTTTTTCTTTCGCAGTGTATTTCTTCTTTCTTATTAAACAAAATAAAATTAATTTAAAATAACTTTTAATATACAAAAATATTTCAGATTGATTCATACTTTTTTTATTTTTTTAATGCACTTCTTTACTTTTAATTCAAGAGAAAAATTAACAACTTCACTATTCTTGTTTTTGTTTTAGAGCGAAAAAAATGTCTTACATTTTTTGCAGCTTTTTTTTTTGTTTCTGCTAAATTTTTAGGAACTTTTTTCTATCATTTGTTAATGTAAACTTGTTGACACACCACTGTTGAATTAATTTTTATATTTAATTTTGTTTATTTAACATAATTTTCGGTCTTATATTTTCATTTTTATTTTCAACTTCTTTTTCCAACAACCCGCGACCAAAGAACACAGCCGATGTAAAATATTTAGCGGCGCGTTTTATAATGATAAGTGGCGGCACATATTAGACAATTTACATGGTGATCGTTTACACTTGGTTTTCTCGTCGCAATTTTATTGCTGAGCACAAACAATAACGTCAGAAGAATAGCGGCTCAATCAAGGTATATTGATAACACTAGTTTACAGTACATCAGTTGCCGGAAAAATTGTAGTTGTTGTTGACTACGTATGCTACACAGATATCAAATATATAAGTAGAATACTTTTATCGCCTCTAGTTTTTGATATATAGCTTTATGAAAAAAATAAAAGCAGTTGCATAACATATGCTAGTATAACTGGAAAACGGTTTGTCCTATTTAACTGATACAAAATTTGACATGGTTGTATACAACGTGAGAGTAACCTACAGTACAAATTGTAAGTCTCTAGCTCTATCCGTTTGGACTGGGTGATGATGAATCAGTCAGTCAATCAGTCACCTTACTATTTTTTATACTTATATAAATAAAGTTTACATCCACACACACAAATACATTTTACTGTATGTGAGTTTTTTTAACAATTCATTTCATGAAATAATTTTGATGAGATTTCTCATGAAAACCATTTCATGATATATCTCATGATACTAATTTGCAGTCCGCACGTTAAATACCAAACCAAACTGCAATCAAGTTTGACGTTTACTGATATGAAAAATATCTCATCCCACGTGGAGACTTTATTTATTTTTTTTTTTATTAATTTTATTTTTCAAAAACGCTAAGTGTTTTCTTTTCTAAAATGACAAATTGATGAAATGATAAGGTTTATTATTTATTATTTTTTCAGGAAAACCGTTAATTTTTTTAAATAAACTAGAGTTGTGTTGCATACTTTAAGGATCAAATTAAAATCTGTTTCGCTACTTGACACAGTGCCTTGCTAACACAACAAGGTGGTCGTTAATTAGGCACCCGTTAACCTAGGAAAAAAAGGATATATGTATGTAGATAGACAATAAAGAATCATCAAAACAAGATTGATATGTATTTCTTTTATATGGAAATACCACTTTCAATCTTATTCATTATATTATCACATCAAAGGCAGACGTTTGAAAATAAGAGTTTTAGCAGATATCAAATGCGTTTCATTTAAAAAAGCACGATTATCATTTAAGAGATAAAAGTATTTTTAATGAGAATAAACTTCGCTTTTATTACGATCAAATCGTTCTTAAGCATTTGATAAAAGTTAGAATTTCTCATCATTCACGATTTGAATCAAATCTTCGTAGATTACTTTTCTTTCCTTATATCCTCATCTTTACCATTTCATTGATCTTATTCCTTTCTTTTTCTCTCCTCTTCCAAGGTATCACAAAGGTACCGTATGCATCGGACCAAAGTGAGCTGCGTCTTTATCTTTCACCTTCGGCTGCCTGCTCACCTACCTAACCGAACCTTCGTAGTGTTTGTTTCGATGAAAAATAGCCTTTTTTCATAGTCCAATATGTTTTATGAATACCTTTGGGTTAAAAGATAAAAGAAAGGTAAGTAAAGTTGACATTTACGACATGCTGAAATAAGAACCAATAAGAAATTGTTTCGACATAAAGAAGTGATAAAGATAATAAGAGGTGTTTCGCTTTGATATATTAATTATTATATGAAAACAACATTTTCAAACCTTTAAATTCAGTTTTTTTTTTATTATTAATTTCCTTTAATGTACATCAAAAATATTTTAGTTTAAAATCTCATTAATACTAATGACTTAGACAAGATCATTTAAAATATTGCAAATAAAAGCAAACCCAAAGACTTTGATTCAAATATTGTTTTTTTTTTTGTAATACAATATTAATTTTTAGCGTATACTAAACTGCAAAATATATATAAAAAACAGTAACAAAACAAGTTATAAAATAGCAAATAAATTAATAATACCAAATCAATCAAAGGAGGGAATTATTCAACATTTAATTTTTTTTATAAATTTCTCTCTTTAAAGCTAAAATTTCATTATATGTATTGCTTAAACTATTATCTGTAGTATAAATATTTATTATTATTATTATTATTATCATTATTATTATTCAGGGGTGTCATAGAACCCCAATAACTACTGGAATTGGTTTTGAAAATAAAAAATAAATACTTCTGTCAGAATTCCGATATTTTAGTTTTATGTTCGAATCGGAATACTAAGTTCAAATTGAACATAAAACCAAAAATATCGAAATTCATGACCAAAAAGAAATTATTGATCGTTTTAAAATCCAATTTCGATAGCTCTTGGATTCTATGATACCCCTGATTAATTAATGATTTTTTTTTTAATTATAATTATTTGTATAAATTTTACAAATTTATTATTTAAGATAAAAATCTGTTATATTTAAAAACAGCTATTATTTAATTTTTCTTTTCAATATTCCGCCACTTCGTTTTGTGTCATCGTCAGGAAATATTGAAAAGAAAAATGAAATAAAAAAATAAGAACTATTTATATATAAAAGCAGACCTTAAGCTTAATTAACAAACTTGTGAAAATATTATTCAAAAACTAGAATAATTTATTTGTGTTATTAATATTGGGGGAATTCGTTTAATCGCTTAAATGCCTCTTATACGTCTTAAACTTTAAATATTATATGAAAGTTTACGAGTTTAAGAGGTATAAGAGGTATTTACGCGATTAAACGAATATTCCTATTATTAATATTTGTTTTTATTATTACTTTATGAACTCTCCCTGTTTCCGAGTAATATTACAACTAGAATTTGTGATGTAAATATTGTTGCTATAAATACTTCTGTGTGACAATAATGATATGAAAATTTCAAGCGATTAGATGTTTTTCGAAAAATATAACAGGGGACGACTACATATATGCAATGATGTTTTTAGAAAATAAACAAACAAACCTTTAGGAAAAAATTATGCATGTTTTTGTTATTGTTACAACAACATAACGCGCAAAAGTTTCACACAAACCGGTTCTTGTATTGTACAAAACATATTCTTTTTATATTTTTATGTATGAATGGATGTTTTTATATATGTGTTAGTATGTATGTACGTACATATGAATGTATATATTTTTGTATACATCTTAAAATAAACAGATCCTTAGAAAATCTCATTACGAAAATTGTTTATAAAATTCTTAATTAAATCCGGCAACTCGGGAGCATTACAAATGAATTTGTGGCCGTATTGGCGAGAACCTTCAAAGCGATGAAATTCAACGGGACCCCAGGCTTTGCCACGTGTATCTAAAGCAATACGATAGAGCCGATAACCCAATTGAAACGGTACTACATAATCATCTTCAGCGTGTAGTATTAAAATTGGTTGTCGAAATTCGCTGATATGTTGATCCGATTCAAAACGCAAAGAATTCGCGTACATGGGTTGTGAGATGGTATGATCGAACCAGGGTAAATGTTTAAACGGCTAAAACATGAAAAAGAAAGACAAATAATTGATATTATAGAATCCATTTAATTACATTTTCTCTATTTGTAAAAAAAATTTTTAATTAATTTATAGAAATTTATTATAAAATTTTTCAAAAATAATTAAAAAACGAAATTTTTGACGAATCTTTATTTATCTAAAAATATTTGTTTTTTTTTTTGAGACGGTCAAGCCACGCTACATTATACCCTACACCACAATATTTATTATTATTAATAAAAATATTATATGGATTTAGGTAATTTCAGAGAATGGGCTGGGCTTTATATGAGAGCCGACTTTTGCTAAGTGCAGTTAATAAATGTATTAATTTTTTCTCAGCAAAAAAATCTATATTAAAAGCCATCGAAGCAGATCACTAGCGTCATGGGTCCCTTTTTACACCTATTAAAAGGTTGATCGAAACTCACCCTTGCAAATGGATGCATTCTAATTTCATCTCTGATATTTGTGAAAGGTGCCTCCAAGATTACACCTCTTAGACCCTTCTCATCGAGATTATTCAGTTGGGACAGCATATTAGTTGCAACACCGGTGCCCAGAGAATGACCCCATACAAATATGGGATTTGTTGTTATATTACGTAGGTAATAATAGACAGCCAAAGCATCTTGCACTACACCCTCTTCTGTAGGTGAGACGGCGTCAGAATCTCCATAGCCTCTATAATCAAAAGAGATGACATGATAGCCAAGACTACGCAGCAACTTGTAGACATCTAAACGATGGCCAGAACCTCGAGACGCTGTATTACCATGACAATATATCACAATATTATTATCGGGTATTTTCAGCAAGCGTTCATAGAAAAGTTGTTCATTTTCGGTATTTACTATGGGAAAGATGGACTTAATCACAGGCTCTAATTGGTCAAGAGTTTTATCCTTGATGTCAGTTGAATTTTGGAGATCTTCGTGGGGATGCTATAAAAAGTGAAATGAAAAGATTTTAAAACTATTGATAATAATTAAGATAAAAAATAGGATGATTCTTAAAGAAAAACGTAATTTTAACTAATTTGTACAAAAAATGAACGAGTTTTATAAATCGTACCGTTTTTTGAAAATATAATGCAAAATTATAAATGAAAATTAAAAGTCGGTTTAGAGTGTCAACCTGCTAAATCTATTTTTTATATTATATGACACTTTGATACCGATAGAGAAAGAGACGCCGCACAGTGTTGTGTCCCATAGACAAAAATTAAAAAAAAAGATCTCATATTGTAGATAAAAATATCCAAAATATTCAAGTCATTTATAAAGAGTTTTTTAGATTTAACTCATTGTTGTGGCGCTAGAAGGCGTCAAGTAGTGAATTTTTAGTAAGAATTGCTAAACAACTACTTGAGTTTAACATGCTTCAGGAA
>NDXZ01032268.1:733-17345 GCA_003055125.1 Paykullia maculata
AAGGAAACAAAATTCATTAATAACGAAAATGACATAATTTACATCCCGCTCCAACCATTTGTTACTCAGCGGCGTTAGCGAAATGTTGAGAGCGATGTCGAGTCAAATAATAAAACCATTAGGATATTTTTATAATGATCTATAGTTTTAAAACAGTTGATAACGATACGAATAAAAGGACAATGTCAATGAATATGTAATATTAAAACGACAAAAAATATAGATTTCAAATAAATTGGTGGAAAACAAAAAAAAAAACTGTTACTATGGGTCTGTATATGAATGTATGTGTATGTTTACATAGGAATTGATAAATGAAATATATGGAAAATATTTTTTTTAAATCAGTGTGACTGCAATATTGTTGTCACAATGTTGTCGAGCTAAGATGATACATGTCTGCCTCTGCTCTCTATTCTCTTTGCTATGATGCTAAGTGCTGCTGCTTTTGCCAGTAGTTGTAGATTTGATAATTTATGATCTGAAAAGTTAAGCTTAAAATAATTTGTTAAAAAAAAAACAGAATGAAAACTATGAATCACTTTTAAGCACATACTTACACATTAAGCTTTTTCATACCCATCCTTGCATAGTGGCATGTATGAGTGTGTGTGTGTGTGGGACTGTGTTGTATTTGAAAAGAAGATAAATTCATAAATAATGGCCAATCAATATGTATAAAATGAGATTTTAATGTTAAAATAAAAACTATAAAATTGTTCTTTAGTTTAAAACAAAAACTGTTCTAAATCCCTTTTTGTGTTGGTCGGGGGGGCTAAATGAAAATGGGATTTTTATTTTGTTTTAAGCAATGCTAATGCATTTATTACTCCCTTTTTATATACACAAACAAATAAATATTTATGTATATGGAACATGTACTTCACGCATACATACACATGTACTTTATTTATATGTTCTTTGATCCTTTTTATTTTTTTTTAAATATATTATATATTTGTTCAACATGGTTGTTTCAATATTTGTAATGTTGATTTGCTTTAAATCCATCTTAAATGTTTGAACACCTTCTGCATATAATATTTACAGTTGTGGAGAAAAAGGAAATTTAATATTTGGAACCAGCTTCCCTTTTTTCAAAAGTTACTTAAACAGGCTTTAATATTTTTCAAAAGTCATTAAAAAAAAAAATTTAAAAAAAATGTAAAACTTTGTAAAATAATTTCAAATGGATAAGCATCCAGTTAAAGTTCTTATCAGACTTGAATATTTATGTTGTTTTTAAATCGATTACGAATTATTTTGTTTTCTTACATTTTCGTTGACTTATGGCGTTACAAGCGGACGAAAATCCCACCGACCAGTGTAAAAAATACGGTCGCTGAGGACCATCATCCGGTCGTACCGATTACAGTTGCACCGAAGATCTTGTAGATTTAATATTGATTTTGATAAAATATTTTTAGAATTAAGACTTTATATCACTTTCTTTTTGAAATTTAAAACTGTATATTATAAAAATTACTACAATAATTTGTACCTTTAAATATAAAATTGTTTACCTGAAAAGAAATGCAAGTTCGTTTTTATTTAAACATTTTTTTTTTGTTGTACTTTAGTGGCAGCTGCCTGAGAATGTATAAATCAGTTGCCTATTTTTGGTGTTAGTTTTGTACAATTTTAGTTATTCAGAGGCAGCCAGTATATTCAAGATAAATGTTAATATCAGTGCATCAGTTCGTAAAGCAGCTCTTAAATGGAAAAAAAGATCGACTTTGAAAAACTTCAAATAATTTAGGAGTTTTAAAAAGGAAACAAGTAAAAATGTTATATATAATGTTATATATGTCAAAGTTAATATATACCCTATGCAAACACGAACTGTTTAATAATCTTAAATTTCAGATAAGATATAAAAATAAAAATTATTAGGGCTTCACCTGATGAACAAACGCACAACAGCACAAATACGGGTATTGTGAATGTTTCCTGAAAATTTAAAAATCTAACATATTTAATATCTAAACGTTTTTCAACATTGTATTGCGATATTTTGACATATATTTTTTATCCCATATTTATATTAAAAGAACCACCGGATGAACAGAAATACACACTTTTAACTTATAATTCTATCCTCTCATACAAGCTTGGTTAGGAAGGGGGAGGAACTTGGAATAGTTCTATCCGCAAAACGAATGAATATTATTTATACCATATTAAAATAAATGACATAATCTACTTTTATGTTATTAAGAAACTGTTTACAAATCAGGTGTTAAGTTATTACTTTTAAAATATGATATAACTATTTGCTTTTATTAAGTAAAAAATCCAATTAATTGTAAGAACTGACAGAATGGGTTATTAACAAGGTATTAAAAACAAAACTGAGGCTTGCACGTTACGTTTTACAGAAACACTTAGAAAAACCGTTAGAGACGATTTAATACTTAAAGTATGTTAACCCAAATGAGAATCATAATATAACTTATTTTAGTGGCTGCTAACAATTTTTACAACAAGAGAGAATGAAGCTTTAATTTATTTTTTGATATCCGATTAATAAGTAATTACGTTTCACATTACAATCTTGTCATTAGTAATGCAGACGGTATGTAATACTTATTGAAAAGTTTGTTATTGAATAAGAGCAATTCATTATTCAGTTTTTGGTGGGGCGTTCTTACTAATTAAAAAAATTTTCAACCATTTTTACAGTAATTTTAGTTGTTAAGCGTTACTTTTACGACTGTTTACCACACAAATGCTTACATATTTCTCAAGAGCGTTGTAGGTGTATGGTGGTATATACTGCTCGATCCTCGATTGTCCGTAATTAAATCTATTTATTCAAGTCTATGGAGTTAATTCTTACAGACTAAGTTTTAAAATATACAATTTTCCAATATAAAAACATTTTGTTATTTAAATTTAGAATTATGTTACGTTTCATAGTATTAACATTTAAAGAGAAATCAATAAAGTTAAACATATCATTAAAAGCACAACATAACTTCCTAAGCGGATCAGCCATTTCATAGTTTGTTCGAAAGGTTTTAACATAAAGTGGGTTATTGTATCGTAGTGAACGTTGAGGCACGTTCAACGATATCTTGCTTAAAAGAAATTCGGATGAAATAGATCCATTAAAAAGATTGGCGATAAATGAAACACTAAGCACGATTCTTCTACTCTTTAATGTTGGTAATTTTATCAAAGCAAGTCTTGATGAATATGGTGGAAGCGTAGTACAATCTCGATATACATCTCTTAAAGAAAAGAAGAAAAGAAAAAATAGTTTCTGGACAGATTCGATAAGATCAAAATAGACATTATAATAAGGATCCCATACAACTGAGCCATATTCTAAGGTCGGTCTCACAAGTGACATAAATAAGCTTTTAGTGATGAAGTGGTCATTAAATTCTTTTGCCCATCGTTTCATAAAAGCTATTAACAGCCATCCGTAATATGTTGTGTAAAGCTTAATTTTTCATCTAATAAAGTTCCAAGATCCATTATTAAATTAACCGATTCCAGTTTATAGTCCTTTAAAAGTCATGTGTTTGCATTTTCTCGGGTTTAGTTCCATTAAATTTAGGTTACACAAATTATAAAAGTTATTTAAGTAATTTCGAAGATAAATGTGATCTGGTACATGATTGAAGCTCAAAAATATTTTCACATCATCTGCGAACATCAGTATATGAGAATATTCTATTGCCTCCGGCAAGTCGTTTATAAAAAGTAAAAATAAAATGGGCCACATACTTCCCTGTGGAACACTGGATTTTACCAAAATATTTTTCAAATTTGCAGAATTTGTGTTCTGCACAAAAGGTATGACTTCAACGAGATTAAACAAGTATTGTCGAAACCCATTGCATCCAGTTTCTTTAGCAAAAGTTTATGATTAACTTTGTCAAAAGCTTTACTGAAATCAGTATAAATGACATCCGTATATTGGCCAAGAGTAAATCCTTCTTTAATCAATGTAGTTAATTGTAGAATATTAGTCATAGCTGAAGATCCTTTACGAAAGCCATGTTGATATGGTGTAAGTACGGGAGATACTTGATGGACAAGAGAGTCGGCAATACATTTTTCGAAAAGTTTAAGCGCTTAGTTTAGCTATGCATCTATAAATAATTATATTTGACTTATTGCCAGATTTAAATAGAGGAATTAAAAACGATTTTCTCCAAATATTAGGGAAGTAACCAACTTTTAATGAGGCATTAAATATAATTGATAAAGCTGGAGCACAATTTTTTAAAACACAACTTGGTATACCATCAGGTCCGAATGACAATGAAGATTTAAGGGTTCGCAAACATTTTATAATATGTGTGGCATTGAGCAATGGGAATGATATTGTTTGAACAGAGTGTACATTGAACGGATAAATTACATCATCAAAAGTAAGTTGAGGCAAAAAATTCAGCAAATAAATTGCTTATTTCCAACTCATCGCATGACTCTGTACTTTAATATTTCATAACTCTCGGGGGTGCCCGAAGTCTTTCTTTTTGAATCAACAAACGTGAAAAATGATCTCGAAAAAATTATTCGATTAACTATGAAAACCTTAATATAAAAAAAAATTTATTCCGCCAAAATTCAATGTTAACATGTTAGCAATATTTTCATTTACCTGCACATTTGCAAATGTTTAATAAAATGTGTGAAAGTCCTACGTGTTAACAATTATTATCTGTTGATGCGTTTGAAACTTAAGGCTGGGGCACATATAATCCGTTATATGTTATCCATGGTCATTTTCAACTGATAGCTAAGTTGAAATACATATTTTCTTATTAACTTTTTCCCATGCGGTACGTCACCGTCAAGGCAAAGTACTAAAGTTGGGCAATTTTCAACTTTTGATGTGCGTTAAATAGTTTGACAACTATCAGATGACTTTTTACTTTAGCTTTTTGTGTTGTGTGTGGATTTAATATCCATTGACAAAGTATTTATTGTGTTAGCTTTTTCCGTTGTCACGTTAATGCCAGTTAAAAATGACGACGGATAACGTATGACGGCTTATATGTGCCCTGGCCTTTAAGCAGCGCGAAAAATTAAGGCTTAATGTTGTAACGATACCAATATTTATGATATCGGAAAAAGGCTAAATTTATAAAGAAAAATTGACCAAGTCGACAAGTAATGTATTTCTTCTAACCTTTTTGCAAGAATTGAGTCAAATAAACAAAAATTAAATAAATTTTTTTTACCGCAATGAACGGACAAATCGATAGTCTTAAATGCTTTCGGTTCCAGACATCCCGAATAATCGATACTTGACTGTATTTTTAAGCATTTAAAATAAGTAAGATTTTAATGGTCTTCGGAAATGAGAAATAAATTCCATTAAGACAAGAACACAAATACTTACATATGTATGAACTTATATACATATATAAATACATGTAAAGGAATAAAAATTAAAATAAATTGCAAAAATAAAACACAATTCAATTTATGTTTTGGCAGTTGATTTCCATTTATGGGGGAAAAAATAGTAAAAATCAAAAAATTAAACAACTATTAATGTACGTGCGTGAATTGATTTAAATTATTACCTAAATAAAGTAAATATTTTCATATACATAGAGAAAGAAGTATTTAGTTATATACATATGTACATATGTATGTATATAAATAAAAGCATTTAAAACAAATTCTTACGTAATAGACAAACTTTACACACTTTTCAAATATTTATTTATTTCGAAATGTTTGTTATATTTATTTTTTTAAATATATAGGAAAAAACCTTTAACAATCAATTCTTTTTTGAAAATAAATTAAATTTTATATATTTTTGCTGTCTTTAGTTGTAAGCCTTTGACAACATATAAAAAGAGAATCAGGAAATGAAAGACGACTATTTGTCTAGTACGTAAATGTTAACAAAGAAAGCTTGGATAGAAAAAAAGAAATCAGTTTAAACGTAGTTTGTTGGTTTTACTATAAATAACACCATTTGAGATATTAATAATAAGAAAATTTAAAATGAAATGAATAGTATAGAATAAAATAGAATGGTTAAATATATCAGGATAAAAGCAGTTGTTTTTTTTATTTAAAATGTATTTGGTTTAAATGAAAAGTACTTACATATTCAGTGGCGTTAGTTGGCAAGAATAGCAAATATTTTTGCTGCATTGCGGCGGGCTTTTAACAAAAAATATGTTAAAAAAAAAAACGCAAACCCAAATGGCGGACAGACGTGTTTAAGTTTTTTCCACATTTTTTTTTGGCTTTGATGTTGATTTCTTTAAAAATACCCACAATAATAGCAGAACATAAAATTTACCCAACAAACGACAACAAGGAAAACAAACATGAACAAAAGACAGAACATACATACACATGCATACATACATAGTACATACATACATAGTTGTTTATTTATTTTTTCCACACATAACTATAGATTTGTACATGTTTATGTACTTACATATGTGTAAATCATATATGCATACATAGTTAAAATAAAATAATAAAACTTCACACAACAGAAAATAGCAACATTTGTTCCAACAGTGCAGAAACACACAAATTATTAGAGAAATGTAAGACTCAAAAAAAAAAAAAAAAATAAATTAAGTTAGAATACAATATACATACCTACATTTATTTAACTGAACTAAAATTTATATATCCTTTAGCTCAAAAGTCTTCCTATAAAGGCCTCTCTAAGTTTTGTTAACCAAACAACTATAAACACTTTCAACTTCTTAATATATATATTCTAGTTATAGAATTACGGGAAAAACTCTTACGTAGATAAAACGTGTGACTGTTTATTTAATTTTGCAAGTTACGTGAAAATCTATTAAAAGTAGATTTTTCCACTTAGAACGTCAAACATTTAAATATTACCAAACGTTTTTTTTAAATTAACTAACATCCATCCAATGTTAACTGATCCGGCAAGTTGTTAGGTAACACATTACAATCTCTGTTATTTATGCGTTAAAACTTAAAAGATTACTAAATATAAAAGTTTTGTGTTATATTAACCCTAGAAGAATAAGCCTACGTCTGCCAGACGTAAACCTTCTTTATTTTACTTATTTCTGAGTCGTTTATTGTGAGAGAATGTTCTTATGCTAAGTTTTTCCTTTCCAGTCATTATCAGCAGCTTACAAATAGTGGTTGTTTTGTGTGTTCAATAAATTTGTAGATATTTTATAAATTTTTATATTAAAAATTGAATATGAAATGAAGTTTAGGGGACACAGAAATTACTGCTGTGCTGCAGAGCGTTTCGGATGACTCAAATTCATCAGGAACTGTAAGTGAATTAGAAAATGAAGTCATAGCGGATGATGTTGAAAGGGATGTGGAATATGAAAGCGTGAAAACTGGCAACACCAAGACTATTCAAGAAAATCCCCAAAAAGAAGACATTTCAGCTGATACGACTATTGTTCATCAAATACAGTGACGGGTATCAGACTTATACTGATTCACGCGCTACCACAAGCCTTTACTTTAGATGCTAGCGATGCAAGACTATCTACTGGTAGCTGTCGACCTTCTTCCTTATCATGGAGTCCTTAGTAATTGCAAGCTATGCTTAAGGTAGAGATTTCATATTTCGCCCACTCCAAGTGTGTGCCTCCCTGTGATCCTTAATCGAAAGTCGACGAATGTCAAAAATGGTAAGTTTCAAAAGTGAGAGAATACAAAAATTAAATCTGAAACTCATACAGATAATGTTCCACAAATTAGGTTTTTGTACTGAATATAACAAAAATAATATATAAATACCTTAATGAATTTAAAATTTTTTAATACTTTAGCTATAAAAAATACTTTTGAGTCCTTTAAAAATGGCTTTTGTATTTATCTTAATTTTTAATGAATTTTCTTGTTATTTTTTTACTTTATTATCATTTTTTTTAATTGAAAAACACTTTTAAATTAAAAAACTCAATAATTAATTAATCTCAATAAAAAAATATGTCAAAAATGTGTTTTCGATGTCCACAAAATGATTTTAAAATGAATACGTCTTTCAGACGTGTCGTTATCTTTAACTTACAAAAAAAAAAAATGTTATCTTTCTAGGGTTATAACGTATTATGATTTAATTGAAATATTCGAAAAACTCTTTATTTAACAATAACATAAACGAATATTAAAAGTTTCAGAATTATAAACCCTTTTTTAGTGATTTTTAGAATTTTTTTTCGAAATGTTGGTTTACCCTTTAACCCTGTATGATAACTTATAACTTGAAAAACTCATAAATAGGTCGCTAAATCAGAACTTCAAGCTATAAATATTTGTATTTTATTTACCTAAAAAAAAGTAGTTACATACGTATGCAAGTACAACTGAACTAACCTTGAAGTAGGTTATAAAAATAATAATAATATGTATTAATGTATGTATGCATGTATGTATGTTTCCAACCATGAGCGCTAATCAAATAAATTTTCAACATTTTTTAATGCTGGAATAAAATCAGTCCAGAACACGTAATTTTTTTGCACCTTCGCATTTCCTATTACGTATATTTTAGCTAAAAAGGAGACACAGCACTGGTTACAAGACTTAAAAATTTTTTTATTTTGCTGTTTAAGTTGTCGTCTATTAAATACATAAATTACAAATTCATTAAAATTGAAATGCTTTATAATTCATTGATGGCTCTATAACGAATTGAGAATGCGTTTTGTAGTGTTTCGAATAAAAAATATTTACGACAAGATGAATGACAATGTCTTAAATTTATCTTCAGTAAGTGTTTTATAGGTGCAAAGTAAGTTGTATTGGAAATAAGCGACATTGTCTTAACTTGGCTTCACTTGATTTTTATTAAGGATATTAAAATAATGTTTTAATGGTGTTTTTATTAAAGTTTAAATATAATTTCAACACTTTGTCTTAAATTGTTGTTAACAATGTTTTTGTTGTCGATGTTTCTTGAAACAAATGCAAAACAACAGGACTTTAATAGCTTAAGAAAATAAAACAAAGAAAAAGTGAAAAATAATTTAGCTGTTAATATATGCTTTAATTTTTAAAGATATTCCCAATAAATATGTGATGATGTCAGTGCATAAGACTCAACAGGTCCGTATGTAACAGTTCTAAATATGTATTTGAATTAATTTGTAGTAAATCAATACATGTTTAACATAAGATGCATTTTCAATTAAAGTAAATTTGCGTTTTTTTTAATTTCGATCTTAAAATATTATGTTTTAAGTATTGTACAAATATCTGAATTTTTCATTCCTGTATAGTTTTTTTTTTGTATATGTTAAAGTTATAAATAGACATGGGCGGACACAAAAAACCAAAACATGACACACAAGAAAGGAGAAAACTTACACATTCCTTCTTCATATTTACTGCGGAAATGCAGCTAAATGCATAGTTTTATTATCTGTTACAGCAGTTTTGCTTTAAAAAAATATTTTTTTTTTCAGTTACTGTCACACTTTGTCATAATATAGTTTTTTTGTTTGGTTTTTCTCTTAAGACAATAGATAAAGTGTAGGGTTAAATGTTTATAGACAATCATTTAGAAAAACAGAACAAATGTTCGTGCTGACTTTTTGATTATTCAATTGGTCTGTGTGTTAATTTAAATAAGGAAGGATAAATGAAAAATTATTTAATGAATACTTATTATGAACAATTTTAGAGTACAATATGTGTGTAACTATTTATTGATTATAAGTAGTTCAATTTGTAAATTACCTTAAAGTAAAAAATATTCATCACACTTAAATTTTAAATCTTAGTTTAATGCAAATCCATAAAAACTGTGATTCATTTGATGTATTTTGAACTCATTGGCTTGCTCTTAGCATAAAAGAACTTTTAAATGACAAGAATCAACTTTGAAAGATGTTTATTTTCTTGAAGATTTGTTTGAAATTCCTTTATTATTTAACAAAAGTAAACTGAATGTTTAGGCAAAAAACTAATTTGATAAACAAATATTAACGTGAATGATTGAGTAAAATGAATATATTTTTTAAAAAATGTTAGTCAATAGAAAACATCCCCAATAAATATTACAAATTATATTTAGTAGAGTAATTTATAAGCATAAAAGAAACAACTAAGTTAAAATGATTTATAGTAAGTTTTATTACAGAAAACGTAATTACTGTGTTCCTTATATGCAGAATTGTATGACTTTAAAGTGTAAATAGTAATATAAAGGTTAAAAGCTGAATTCCAGCGAATTACAGATTTGAGTTAATAATAAATTTTTCAAAAAGAAAGGTCTTTTTAATAAACAGCTTTGTTACAGGCCTTTAGTACATGAGAAATAAAAGTGAGGTGCTAACTTTTCTTAATTTCCACAATGTTTAAGAAGAATTAAAATATATATGTCTTACATACAACTGATTAATGATAAGGTTATAAGAAGTATTATATATTATTTTTACAAATGTTAGTCCATTAAATAACCAAATTTAATACACAAAACATGAACGAAAAACAAAAATAACAAAATGCCAAAATTTCCTTAATTGTAAAGCATTTAAATATTTCAAATTCAAATACACTATTTGAATAATTAAATTTGTTTTATTTATTCGTACTTGATACTTTTCAGTTTTATTTATTAAATTGAATACATACATGTGTATATGATGTACATGTGTTTATATGAATGTATGTTTAAACAAGTAAAAATTACTTATTTTTCGTTGTAACATATTTATTTTATAGCCAGAACTTTTTTAAAAATATGTAAAAACCTACATACATATCTTCTCCACGATAAATTTATTGCCTGTATGAATATGTGTGTCTTCATTTTATGTTGAAAAAATAACATTATTTTACCACAAGTACATAAATTAAGTTGATTTCATAACAACCGCTAATTGTTGGCTTAAATGCGCTAATAAAAATGACAATAATAGTTAAAACTAAAACCAAAAAATACAATTCATTTAAGTCAAAAAGTTACTAAATATTTTCACAAACCAACAACAAACCATTCGTCCATCCGACCGACCGAAAATAAAATAAAATAAAAACAACTAAAATAATGTTTTTCTCATGCATAAATGTATTTAAAGTTTATATATATAAAGTGTATAAATAAATAAATATGTATGTATGTTTGTGTTTAGTATTTTTATTAGAGTATTTAATAGTTTTATTTTACTACTGTTACTTCTGCTTCAACTACCACTAACAGTAGACGTGTGTGTAGCGCTATTATTATAATTATTTTAGAAAAAACTTGTTGAATTTTAAAAGCCACAGACAAAAAAAGAAATGTTTATAAAAAAACACAAAACTTAAATGGGAAAATGTTATATAGTGAGAGAGGGTGTGAGAGAGAAGGATGAACATTGTTAAAAGCCTTTTGTTTTAATATTTATTTGTTTATGTATTTGTATTGCATAGGTGTATGGCACACAATTTGTATTTAAACTTTTAAATGAGTAAAATATATACGCATCACGGGTACAATACAGGATATTTTTACGATAAAAAGTTCCAAAAACTCATGTCTTTTTTTTACTAGCATACTTTAATGTATTTTAACTAAGCTAACCAGGCAAAGTAAAACCTACAATTTGCCTGTTATGGTGTGATAGAAAAGTCAAAACACACTAGCCGAGTGGAATGCATTTTCGAAACCAGCTACAGTTTTCATCATCAGCACTTTTTGATCGGTATTTCGTGTTGGACGTAAATATCATCTATTTAACTCACAGTTAATTAGAAATTAAAGTATGGTGATTGATTGTCGCCTATATTCATATTTTTAATCACTGTTGAGTTAGAACGAAATTTACCATAGAGTTAAATAGATGATATTTACATCCAACACAAAATACCGATTAAAGAGTGCTGATGATGAAAACCGTAGCTGGTTTCGAAAAAATGCATTACACTCGGCTAGTGTAGGGAGATTAACTTTTTCACAATGCTCTTTCAATTATCACATAAAAATATTAATTTCTTAATCAATAAAATATGAAACAATTTATGAACTATAGACTATATAAAATATTACTATGAAGATAATAACGTTCAATTCAAATAAAATATCAAAAAATGTTTATTGATCGATATTCTATCATATTTTTAACTTTTAAAGTTTGCTGTTAGTTTAGGGTGTATTTCACTGGTGCTTATATCAGATCCTCAGAAGACTTTCAAACAGCTTACCAACTCACTTTAAAAGTTAAAAATTTTGTAAAGTAAATTTACAAATTTATCTAACAAGCTTTTATAAATTAAGAATTCATTAGTAAATATTTCTGAAATAGAATAAATTTCAATTGAAATTAATTTCACATGGTTTTTTTTAAAGTTTATTTGCGATTCCTTTGTTTAAAGGCAAAAGTAATCGAATAATGCCCCAATTTATTGTCATTAGTTAACTAATAATATTTTATTTACAGCTCTTAGTCTTCCATTAGTTAGGTCACCAAAAGCCATTTGTTAACTATCAGTTTGGCAACGGTAAATGCGTGTTGCCTAAAAATAAACTATAGCAATGAACCAATAGTGAAATTTGATAGTTTATTATTTATTCATATTAAAATTTTTAGTTAAACGATTTACAAAGACTTTTTTACTGAAGGAATCTAAGTATCATGAAATTAAAAATGTGCACTTTTTTAAAAACTTCTTAAGTAAAATGATTTTTCTTTTTTCGTAAGTTAAAGCTGGTAGAAATTGTGTATGTTTCTTTTTATACACATACATATGTATGTACATATTTATGTGTATGTATTTATATTCTAAATAATTATTAACAATTTTAAATTTTAAGTGAAAAATGTTTACTATTATTATACTGCACAAAATTTACTTATTTACTGAGATTATTCAAAATATTTTCTTAATAGTTAATAATATACATACATATATCCTTAACAAGGCCACTAGATCAGACATATTCACTAAAGTGTTTTTGTATAAGCACTGTTAAGGCAGGTAATTTTGATATGGTCCTTGTATTTACTGTTCGCTGTGCAAGATGCATATCCCAATAAATATACGTATATTGTATATATATTTTAAATTTTATTGCCAATAACCACATGCTGCTGAAAACTATTAAAAAAATTAAATTTGATTTATTATTTTATGTGGTTATTTGCTTGTTTTATTAATTTTTTTTAAAAAAATTTTTTATGCACAAAATCAAACACACAAGCCACCACCATTTGCTATTAAATGTCAATCAAATTTTTTTGTGTATTCATGGATATATGCATACATCCATATGAATGTTTGAAATGCCTAACTAACTTTAAGTTTTTTAATATTTATTTAAATTATTTTGTCATTATTAGTTTAATATAAATACGATGTCACGTTATCACATAGACACATACACACACTCACCAACACAGCAAACACGTACAGTATTTACATAAAGGGAAATGTAAATGTGTGTGTTTAATTTGTGTGTTAAAATCCATTATAAATGATGTCCACCAGCAAATGCATTTTTTAGAAAAATCAAAAAGTAAGAGAAACCATGAGTTTGTTGTTGTTTAAACAAATTATTAAATAATAAAATGATGTATTTAAAACTTTAATAAAGATAAAATATTTTCTCTTATTGCTAAATTAAATTCAAAAGTAGTGTATGCTAAACTAAACTGATGAGTTCTAAAATTGGGGAAAACTTATATTTTTTTCTAAAACAAAAAAAATTTACCGATTTTGTAACTCTATTCGTTAACACATTTTTAAAAATTCATTAATTTAAAAAAATAAACTTTAAAGCATCATACATTCTAGATGTTGATGTGTTCCCCAAAAGAATCATAAAATTTATTTCTCATAATATTTTTAATTAAAACATACAATAACAGCTAAGCGAATAGTTTGCAAAAGCTTAACAAGTTATAAATAAACCTTGCGCTTATTATGTTATACATAGCGCTGATATTAAATAGCTTTAAAATTTAGTTATTATTACTCTCTTAACGAAAATTTAAAAACTACGTATACATCAAACACAACTATATGCTCACTAGCAAGCCGATTAAGCTAAGCAGTGTTTCCGCAGTGAATCCGTTTATTTATTTGAAAATTTATCTCTTTCAGATCGTACAATTTTTAATGGGAATTTTTATTTGATTGCCCCTTAGTGGTAACGTTTATTTGGCAAATATGATCATTGCTTAAGCCATCTAAAATTATTAAAGAAAATTCCAGGGGAAAGTTTGTATATTGGCAAGAGAAATTATGTACTGGTTTTAACAATAATTAATAGAGGTTGTACCTGGGTCAAACAACTTATTTGTACAACAATTTTTTGCATGGCTTATTATTGGCCCTAAAGATAGTTGTTAGGAAACGATTTAATTTGTTTTGAATTATTAGACTTAAACATTTAATAAACTACTATCGAATAAGACTTAAAGACGATGGCAAAAATTAAAAATACACACACAACATAATTTTTAAAAACGGTCGAAATATATTCAGCTTTGTTTGTTTTTGGATTTTCTTAAATTTACAAATAAGTTTAAATTTCTAACTGTTTCTTAAACACTTTTTCTTTTTTTATTTGTTCCAACTTAACTTTGTTCTATTTTTTTAACTTCAACTTGCTATATTACTATTTAATTTGAAAGTTTATTTGATAGTTTAAGCGTTAGTAAGCTTAAGAGAGTGTTTGTTTTCTTGTCTTAGAAAAGAGAAGCAAAGCAAACGAAAGCAAAGAAAAAATAATCCTTTTTATTAAATTGATAATGCCATAGGGGTTGATAATTCAAACATCTGCAGTGCAGCAGTTAGTGTTTCTTTTGTAAAAATTTCATGTAAAAAAATAATTTTGGTACGTTTTTTGCTAATTTAACTAATATGTATATATAAAAATAATATATACACACAAATAGGGCAAATAATATGTACAACGTATAAGAAACTGTACAAAAATCTACAAAAGAAAACTTTGTAGTTTATTTTATTATACTTTAACTAAATGTAAATACGTTTCTGTATTTGTACTTGTAAATACTATATTCGTATTTAAAGAAAGAAAGAGTACGAAATTGGGTTCCTTCCAACCCTTGAAAACTTTTATTAAGCATTTAATATAGTAATAAAAAGTGATAGAATTTCCTGTTTTTAAAAGCTAATTTAAAATGAAAGCTGGTACTATGGATATTTGTAAATAAAATTAAGCAAATAATGTTTTTAAGATTTTTATTATCTTAAAATCTTTACTTTGAAAGATAAACTTTTATTAACTAAATTTTGTTAAATATTAAGTCAAGTTAAGTGAGTTGTGTTTTGTGTTTTTTAAATCAGCCCTACAGGCGTATGATTATTAAAATTAACTATTAACACTCATACGTCCCGTCAACTCGTTTTGCTAAAGAGTACACCCAGGATTCGTTTTATGCGGATTTTAATTTATGCGATTAACTTTAAGGCATCAACGTGGACTACATGATCCGTAATTTAATTATAAAAATCTATCCATATGTTTAATGATCGTTTCAAATATTTAGTCTGAATAAAAAATTAAATTGTAAACATTTGGTGCAAACAGAAATTAATTTGTAGTTTTACTTCAATATTTTTTGGTTAACTTTTAACAAATAAAACTGAAAGATGGCATTGTGTTTAAAATAAACTAAGTAAAACCTCTCTGCAGTTAAAAAAAAAACAATTATATACGTGAATATTTACTACAAAAAATACGTGTATACATATATACTTATGTTAGTATGCACAAATGTATATGTGTGTTTTCGTTAATCGCATCAATTTATGTTTACACTTTTTTTCTTGGTTGCTAAAGTACTAATCAGCGTATACTAAAACGGTGACTATAAAAACTCTAGTTTCCTTAAAATTGATTAAAATTGATTTAAAATTTACTCATACATTTAAAACTATAACTAGAAGAGTTTTTTGTCTCGATTTTCTGAACTTAATTATTGATACTAAAAAAATTTTTTTTCATTGCAATTAATTTAACGATTTAACTAAATATTTTTAGAGACATGAAGTACTACCCACAGTCTTTTTTAACTACAAATATTGCACCTATTTTACTTAAGTATTTCTCAATTAACGCAAATCCTTTCTTGTTGTATTAGATAAATTGGTTTATTTCTTAACTCTACTGTGCAGTTTAAAAAATTTTCCACTTAGTTAAATTCAAAAAGATTTTTTTCTATTATTTAATTAGTTCTTTCACAAAACAACATTTTAAGTATTAAGTGTTAGTCTTAGTAATCTTAATTCAAGCGCTAGAGTTTCTGAGTTTTCGGTGTAAAGCAATACTGAACTTAATTAAGTACTTGTTCCATTTTGTTGTTATTACAAAGACTGCCGTAAAATGTGGTGTATGTGTTTGGCATCTATCTACTGTTTATGTTCAAATTTAATGACCGGATAACTACGTAGTTAGTCAGTAAATACGCATGCATTAGTAGTCATATTAAATAATATGACCCACTAAATATACAAATCGTAATCATTATTGTACATAAATATGTACATATGTAATTGCTGTAAGATACTCTACTTTATCAATAAGCAAGTAAAATAATAATAACAAAGATGCAAAAAATAAACAAATACTGCAAATATTTCTTTAAGAAATATTTACTTTAAAACCTTATTTTATTAATAAAAATAGCAGAATTGCCAAAAAAAA
>NDXZ01032284.1:0-17059 GCA_003055125.1 Paykullia maculata
TTTTTTTTTTTTTTGTGCGCAATGTGTTCAGTTTTGGCAGGTCGGCTGTATTTTTTGCATAAAACTTTGCTTTAACTGATTTGAGTTTGCAAATTTTTTTGATCTATGAAGTTACATCAGTCTGTGTGTACTTCATTAGATGATTATGGGTCATTTTCGTTAATAAGTTTTAGTCCTAATTCTGCTTTATTCCTTCTTTTTTCTACTGAGGGATTCACAAGCAACTTATGATGTAAATTTAAAATGGTTTAAGTTATTTGTTATTGCTTTTTCTGTTTGGCTAAGGATACTTTACGACAGCACAATAAACATAGCAGCCAGAGTCATATTACTTTAGGACACTTTTAGTATGAAAAGTAACTTAAACCATTTAAAATTTTTAGGACATATGAGTTGCCTGTGAATCCCTCATATATTTATAACTTTTTTTTAACTGGCTGTTTTATCTAAATTTCAATACCAAACTGCGTTTCATTCGTTTCGGCCTAATAATCTGGCCGTCAGAATGTTTTCCACAGACAGGCGGTCATGCCTAAAGCGACTCAAAAAGTTACAGGGACTTGGATAAATACTTTTAGATATTACAAACACTGTTGACACACATCTAATTATGACAATAGCTTTAAAAAACTTAATTTTTTTTGGTGTTGAAATTGTTTTCCAGAAAATAAACTACAATAAAAAACAAATACTTTGGATGATCAAAACTCCTATTTTATTAAAGAGATAAACGCCCTTAAGTTATGCATTATTTAATTAGTTCTTACAATAAATCAGATTAAAGAAAAGGTGGCATAAAGCAAATCTTTAACCGTTTGCTGAGACCTACAATTTGTATTAATCTCTTTGTTAAATTTTTGGATGTTTTTCCAAGGGTTTTGTATGGCAACACTAGCCGCATATACATACATGTATGTATGTACAAGACAAATGAAAATTTGTTGTGCTTTTTAACATGTCATTGTTGTTGGGATTTCATGTTATATAAATTCAATTTCCCTTTACAACAACTACAAAAGAGGATACTAGAAGGCATTATCTTAGCCTCACTTACAGCACAATAAGAAACAAATTAGAGCTAGAAATTTGTCATGTATTCAAAGTTTTCGAAATAGACATGGATATGCATGATTCAAATACAAATTTATATGTATGTATGAATGTACATCCACACATAAACGCATAAACGCATACACATACAAATATATGTATGTATGTATTAATATGCATATGTATGTATGTATGTATGCTGCCACAAATCCTGGTATATTTTACAAAAAAAAAAACTTGAAACATTTTCACGCCTTAGAAATTATTTAGGAGAACAATGTGTAGATTACAACGCACAACTGTGTTGACATGCAATTACTCTTATTTTTCTTCTCATTTTTTTCTAGCTGGAAAGAAAAAACAGCGTGTCTTTTGTAAAATTTAGATTCGAACAAAAATTCATGAATAATTTAAACACTTATGTACATATGAGAGGCAACACATACATACATATTCATTAGTATTGATTGGGTGGCAGTGAAGCCAACTCTGTGGACTTAAAATGCGTAAAAAAATGCAAAATAGGACTAAATAAAAATTATTTTGGTTTTAAAACAAAAAACAAAGGTAATAACAGTTCGTTAACTGCTTGAAATTTAAAATTTTCTAGAAAGTATTAAGCTTAAAATCCGACATTAAAAACAGATACAAAATAATTAATCATCAGTTAAACTAACACAAAATAGTTATTTAATATGCCTTTGTTTAAAGGCAGCAATCATGCTATAATAAAATAACAAAAAATGAATTCATTTGCTAACAAATTTCGCCGTATTGTTAAACAGGGCAAAAGTAATGCGTTTTTTAGTGTCAGGCTAAACAACTAATAATGGGCTAAATGCAGCCCGAAAACGGCTAATGAGGCTGAGGCATAAGCATTAAAGTTGCAAACGGCCCTTTAGTGGTTTATTTTAATAAAAGTTTATTTTCAGCTTTTTACAGTGGTTAACCAGCTTATTAAAAAAATCAGTTTATAAGCGTTTTCGTAATGTAACTCTACTTTATCTGGTAACGCTAGTTTAAATTGATATTTAATTAGGAGTATATCAAGGTGTAATACAACAGCAAACATGTACTAAAAGCAATTTTGTTTTTATAAAGGTCACATAAGCTCTATAAAGGTTACTGTTATAAAATACCAAATGTAACATTAAAGTAGTTTAAGAACTGCTAATGTAAATGCTCTATAAGTAGTCATCACTGTTGGGATTTAAGAGCGTATGTGATGTTTACACACGTACTTTTATGTGTTTACATATGTATGTGTATGTGCATTACAATAACTGTTACATATACATATGTGACATGAATTATAATGTTAAAAGAAGGGTTTACTAGTTACATGACTACATATGTTTATTTAATCGCGCTCTGTTAATCCCCCTCACGCTCAAAACTTAACTTTTCAACATAATAGACATAATTAATAAAGAACGCAGCGATGTTTGGAGTCAGCGAAATTTGGGTCGATGGAATCATGTAGGCTATATACATATACATACATATATAAAAATATTATAGTCCAGAATGTTAAATTGTTTGTTTATTGAATTTAAAAAAATAATCTTTGAATTTTGTATTAAAGTTATTGATTATAAAGGTTTTTTTTTAACAAACAACTTTGACAGTTCAAACTGTCAAAAATCTTTTTTTTTTTTATTTAGTTAATTTCGCACAGCCTAAACAAAATTAAACATACATACATATGTATGTAAGATTATGCATAATGCACCCAACGATACACTGTATCATGGAGCTTTTTTGCCAACTAAAAAGTTTAACTTTCCTAGTACCTCTACTATTTACCGTTTTACTTGACAATTTTAATGGTTTTCTAAAAATAACTAGAAAATGATTCCATATAAGAACATATTTTTTACTGAAAAGTCTTTACTCGTTGTATGTATGTATGTATGTATGTATATATATGTGAATAGCCACACAAAAACATACACATTTCTACTGTGCTAAAGGTAGGGATTACTTTACAGTATGTGTGTGTTCGTGTTTTTTTTTCTATAACTGTTGAAGGACAAGCATATAACATGAATTACAGTAAACTTGTCTTGCAAATATGTACAAAGAAGAGTAGAAAAAAGCATTATATATAATTTTTTACAGTAATGATGTTGATAATTTTACACGCACTTCATTTGTTTTCACACTTCAGGCACATCCATCATCAGTCAGACATCCTAAGATAAATGTATGAGTGTTGAAATATTTACATATGTACATATATTTATGCAAAGTTTTGCAGTAAATAAAAGTACGGAGCTGGTAGTCGGGGGTTGCCATTGAAAATGCAAAAAAAAAATTAACAACACTTTACCCTTTTAACACTACTTTTCTTTTATTTTTGCGCCCCTGGCTCTCCCTTTCTTTCATTCTTTCTCCATCCCTTTAGCTAAATGTTATGCTGTTTACAATTTTTCTTAACGAGATAAAAACAACTTAAAGCCAAATATATGAAATAAAAATATTTGACTTGCATAATAAATATGTATGTAAGTATGTACTTAAGTACAACTATGTATTTGCCCTAAAGCGCTTTCAGATATTTAACATTTCAAACCATAAAAATGGCAATAAAGGGGTTGTAAACTTAATTTTTATTTAACGAAAATCTATTGCCAAAGTTTTGATAATAAATTCTTGTTAGAAAATTTCAAGAATTATCACAAAAATTGAAAAGTAGTAAAGAAAAAGGAAAACATTTTTCTCATTTATTACACTTTTGGCTAAAGTTTTAATTAATTATATTCAATGGTCACCAACAGTCACCTTTTGCCAAAAGCACAAACTGTTTGTTTGTTGTTGGGAGTAAAAAAACACACACATTTTGTAAGAAAGTTTTCTTACAAATCTCAGCACATTTGTATCCATGACAAATAATTTACAATGTAACACTTTTTATGCTCTACTTGTAATGGATTAATTTAGGGAAACGAAACAAAGTTGTTAAATAAATTACAACAAGAGAAACACAAAAAGTTTTAAGCAAATAGTCAAAGGATGTCAATCTAGAAATATTTGCGAATAAGGGGGGATTATTTTTTTATTAATATAAATTCAAATAAAAGATAGAATAAAAACCAGTTTAGAGTTCAAAATTTAAACTAAATTATAAACAGTGGAGGACTAGAAAATAGTTACATAACTAAACTATAACCACAAATCAAAGCTATACATTATTATCGAGGTTATTAATTATATTTAAGGCCATAGTCTTGACTTAAGTCCCAGATTTTAAAATCAACTAAAGTTTTACACTATAATCAAAATTATAAGCTATATAGATAATAGTTTCAATTATAGACTTGAGTATAGTTGAATATAAACTAGACATATCCTCGATCGATGTCCCAGAACATAGATTAGTTTTTAATGCAAATTAAAAGCCAATAAGATCAAAAACAAGACTTTAATGTAAATTGTTGATAAATTTGTTTATATACTCGTAGAGTCTCACAGTAAGCTTTTTGTCATCAGTTGGGGTATTAATGACGCCTGGTATATAGTCACAGACTAAAGTATAGATTACTGACTTAACCCCAGTTTTCAGCTGTAGACTTATCCCTAGTCCAAGATAACAGGCTGTAGCTCAAAATCATTAAAAAGACTTATTATTGGTTTAAATTATGGACTTGTTTTTATTCGAAGTAAATAGAGAATTGTATTGTCTGCAGAGATAGCTTTGCCACGTGTAAACAGCTACGATTAACGCTCGAATACAGTTAGATTCAACGTTGCATTTACTTTGGTACTTTGTGATTTTGACTTTCGGCTTGATTTTTGTAGAACATTATTGTTCTACGATTAACGTGGTTATTCGTATCCATCGATTTCTTTCAAGTACAAATACAACCTCGCGACTCGCGACCAAGGCGTTTTAATTTACGAAAAAGTCTCTGTTTACCAACTGATTATTTTATATTCTCTTATCACTTATTTTTTTTAATTGATGCTGTCAAAATTTATATCAAAAAAGTTAACTGAATCTGTTGTATGACCCACTTTGTCGAATCCTATATTGCGGCCGGCCAAAGTCACTGTATGGAATATTCACTAAAAACCGTTGTATTGAATAGTCATCCGAAACTGCTGTGAAAAGCAGTAAGCCAAATACATATTGAACAGTGAGCCGAAGCCGCAAAACTCAACAGTCAGCCAAGTCTTGTATTGCACTGCCTGTCGAAGCCGCTTTAAGAAACGCGACCAATAAATTAATTAAACTAAAATCTTCAGGTCTGAGCCAATTTATTATTGTTACGAGGGTTTAAAAGTTCTTATCACGGCCATATCACCCCTTATATACTTATGCAAAAGTTAAAATAAACCAAATGAGAATTATATGGTATTAGTCCATTTTATAAGTACAGCAAGCAAACATAACAACAAAACTCTCTCTTTGTACATATATATATCTTGTTTTATAATCTTTATATAAAAAGAAAACCGAAAAGAAAAATATTTCAAATTTTTTTTTTAAATAAATATTACTTAAAAGATAAACTTTCTTAAATTAAACTTTTTATATTTTGATTTATTTACTATGTACGTGTGTGTGTGTGTTAGTGGTTTACAATGAATAAAAAAAACTCTAACCAAAATAAACTTGTTCTATTTCCTAGTTATGAGTTCATTAGATAAAAGAAACAATTTGTTTCCATTTTTTTCTTTAGATTTGAATGTGAGCCAACAAAATTTTTAAATAAATAAAACTATATCTATTGAAAAAAACACAACTTGTTAAAATTGCATAGCATACTTTTAGGCCATATTTGTTGATAGAAATAAAATACAGCATATTGTTTTGGGGACTGAATAAAAACTCACTTATCAAAAATATATTCAATTAAATGTCGAAATAAATAAATGTTTTTTTAAATTTAATAAAAATAAATAAATAATATAAATGAAATATGTTGTGTAAAAATGTTATTGTTTTCTTTTTTAGATTTTTTTTAACAATTAAAATACATATTTACATACATAAATAGAAATGTATTGTATATCTAATTGAAATATTTTTTATTTGTTTTTAATTATTGTTTATGTTATGTCATTCAATTAAGAAAATTTAGAGAAACAGGATACTTTTGGGTTATAGAATTGTTTTCGTTTTTCAACCAGTCCTAAAAGTATGCTAACTTTTCCCCTTATTTTCCTTTTGAAAGCCCTTTGTTTAGTTTAAACTTCCTTAATCAATTTTTAAATTTATTTATCTGCTTTTTGCCTTACAAAAGAAATAAAATCTTTTCGTTTTAAAGGGCTTTTAATAAACTCAAATCTTTCAACCTTATAAAGTTCATTGTTTGATAATAAATTTAACTCCCTTTCCACCAAGAGATATTTGTAACAAATCCTTTCATTTTATAAAGTCTCGTATTTTTAACATACATATATTTTTAAACAATGATATTATAAAAAACAAAAACAAAAAATATGAAACACAACTGTTGGCAAAAATGCTACCAAGTGGAAAGAAAAGAAAAAAAGACTAAAGTAAATTTGCATGAAACTTTAAACTACATCCAAAGGGGAATTCGAAGGCAAGAAAAGGGTAAAGTTTTTATTGAAAACACACATGTTTGCTTGTAGTAGTAACAAACAGGAGGTTTTAGCATAAAAGGGATTCCTTCCTAACTTTTTAACAAATTTTAACAAATCGCTTGCTACAACAGTTTCAACACGGTCTCGTGTTAACGTTATACTTAACTTACAACTACAGTGAAATATCTAATACTATCAAATATAAAATTTTTTCTTAGTTGGTTGCTTTCGTTAGGATGCCACTGTCCTTCTTACCACTTCCACTAACACTTTGTTTGCCGCTTTAGAAACACAAAACTTTTTGTATACTTTATCACATTGAAATAAACGCCAAAAGTTCTGTGACTTTCTAAAAGCTAAAAAACAATCTCTGAAAGCAAGAACAAAATATGAGTTTAATGTAAAATATTTGCGTACTTTGTTACTAAAACAAAATGTTGTTGGGAAAAATATATTGCTAAAGCAGAGACGACACGTTATAACCTTAAAGTAGTAAGAAAAAAATAATAGTCATGGCTTGAGATGAAGATTGCCATAATCATATTATTGTTGTAATAAATCTCGTGTAAGTGACTGAACCATAAATATGATTATAGCAACTATTTGTATGTTAATATTAATTACTTTTTTAGTTGTAAATAATCATTAATAAATTATAGCCATAATGACAA
The DNA here is from genome assembly GCA_003055125.1 of Paykullia maculata. Classification (NCBI taxonomy): domain Eukaryota; kingdom Metazoa; phylum Arthropoda; class Insecta; order Diptera; family Rhinophoridae; genus Paykullia; species Paykullia maculata. Next base: position 7,278 of record NDXZ01032284.1, read on the forward strand.
CAGTCATAATATGTTTTTGACTACTGCCTGGCATAAGTCAGAATGTGTATGTATGTATGTATATGGGTGACCAAAGCTTTGTATAAATTAATATTCTTTCTGATGACCATAGTCTCATCTAAATAACTATAGTTTCATCTGGCTGGCCATAGTATAGCCGAGATCACTAAAATTTTGTCTAGAAGACTGTTTTTTCTCCAGAAGACTATAGTTTTAATTGCCTGCTGTAGGGTAAAATCATTGGCAGAAGCTTGTATTATTTGATAGTGATAACACACACGAATGATTGTGTCCTTTACTCCAGCACACATGCACATGAAACTGAAAAGGGTATTTATGTAATAATAAATACACACCTAAACCCACACACACAAGCCAAAAGGACTTTCTTCTAGCGTTCCAGTACGAATGTTTTACAAATGTATAAGTATGTATGAGCTACATGTTCGCTTACAGAAATCCTTAACAAACTGACAGGGAATGTTTTTGGCTACCAGTAATACATCAGTAAAGTTGTTGGTAAAAATATTACTTAACAATGTTGTTGTTGTTGCTGTCATAGATGATGTTTTATAGTTGTTATTGTATACGTTTTTGGCTATTTTTTCCTTTTTTTTTTTGGTATCTGTGGTTGTTGTTGTGGTGTCAAAAAATTGTGTGTTCACTCAAGGATATATTTGTACAAGTGTTATTTATCGTTAGGTTGGTTGAGTTATCATCAAGCGATGTTATATATTTTATTTCATTAGTTTTGCCTTTAAAGTTGTTGTTCGCTTGTTGTTGCTATATGTAGAAGCGTATAATTGTTCTATCTCCCTTGGGATTCAATCTATAGATTGTTTTCTTATAATAAAGTTTATTATACATATATTTGTATGGACATAATATTTTATATCTACTGTTAAAAGGGAAGAATTTTTGAGATATGTACGTATTCTTTATTTGTTATTTTATTTGTAACACATTAAAAGATATTCGTGGAAGATTCTTTATATTGAAATTAGAGCCTTAAACAAAAGGGCGTAGGATAATTAAATTTTATGGGTATATAGTTAGGTAAACGATCCTCAAAATTTTTGAATTACGTCGATTACGAAAAAAGTTATGTATCAAAAGCTATGAAAACCAAGTCTGCGCAGTGTTGCCTTTGGTTTATTTAAAATTCAAAATCATATTAAACCTAAAAAAATGTACATGTGTACGTGTTTTTATTTAAAAAATTTTGCTTTCTGAAAAACATAACATAACCAGTAAAAAATCAGAGTGACACGCCCACTTTTATGCCTTTGTCTTACGTAAGACGTAGTTTTTGATTTATGTATATTTTTTCTATATTGTCAAAGACAAAGGACAAAACCGCCCATTTGAATATAGTGCTCTTACTTGTTCTACAGCAGCTGCTGTTATTTATTGATTAAAAATTTTTTATTGGTTTTTGGTTTTATATATCTTTAATATTAAAAAAAAAAACAATACACTTTACTAATGTAAAAAAGTATCAAATAGTTTTGCAAACTTAGTGCAAATAAGGGTTTCAAGATTATTACTTTTTATATGAAGAGGAAGACAAAACTAAACTTTATAGAGTCTTCTGTTTAACCTTGATAATACACTGGATTATACCTGTACACTACTTTAAAGTCTTGACATGAAAGAACCTATTTTATATTTCAGATTCCACACTACTCTTATGTCTCCACTCTGCATTACTCTCCAGTCATGACGGTATAATACTCCAGCATAAGCTTTATTGTCATGTATAATTCCTTTTTCATAGGTTTTTTCCTACTTAATACATTTTTTTGTTGAATAAAAAAAAATCATTTCAATTTTACTTCTACTGGTCGTTGTCATAAATGTCATGGTGATATCATGAGCCCTGGTATTAATGTCTACATCATATGAATCTCACTTTGCTTTACTAATTCTATATTTCTTTAACAATTACATTTAAATTGATATGAAATTAAATCTCCTGTCTTTTAAGGGTTTCTTGTTTTTCTTGCTGTTGTTTTTGGTCATTGCAGATACAGGGAAATAAAAACCAAAAATAAATATAATTCTTTTACGTACAATCTTTTTTTTAACGTAAAATATTTCAATATTTGTGACATATTCATTCAGTTGTACAACTTCAAACAATATCCATCAGTTGGCATCATATTGTCTTTCGCATAAACTGCCACAAATATGATGACATATTGGGCTATAAATAAAACATTATTTCAATATCATCACAAACAGAACAAAATGTTTTTTTTTTCTTTTTGCAATGATGATTATGGTCATGGATGATTTGCTGCAATACAAAAAATAATGTGGTTTTGTTCAAGCAACCCCAATGGCTTGCCTTTTTATTGCCTACTTTAAGGGATGTGAATGGCTGCATGTTTAGTTTTGTAATTATAAAATTGAAAGTATGAACTTAAAAGTACCTATATTTTTAGGTCAAAAACTCTTGCATATGTTGCTTAACCAAAAACAATCCAAAAAAGTCTAAAAAGCCACAATTTTGCTGGGATTTGTTGAGAGTTGTTTGCTAGGACAATTAGTGTAATTTCATAAGCTATGCACTTTGCCTAATGCCTTATGCAGCAAAGCCACCAATAGGATAAAAAGTAAAACCTTAAAAGCTTTTAGGCAAAGCAAACCATTTGTTAGTGTATTTTACAGTTGCAGTTTTAAGTACAAGCTCCCTAAAGTATGCTATGTTAACGGTGAATAAAATTTAAAGCCTAAGTTTTAATGCTTTGTTAAGTGTCGATAGATAAGAACTATTATTTCTTGTTTTTTAAATAAAAAATCTTAATAAAGTAGTTAGTAATTAAGAAACTATATTTATTTTTTGTTTTACTTTTACCTACATTTCCTACAACTTTCTTAAAACCTTAAATGTACACTATTTTTTAACACTCTCACATAAGGGTTTCTTATTTTTAAGTCCCTTTCTTTTCCAAAAATGTTCTTCTAGTTTTCTTAAGATTTATGACATTCAAAACATCTATTGTAAGCTTTGACTTTATACTGGCAGCAAAAATATATGAAGCTCTTTGGTATGTAAGAGATTTAGCGACATAAATAAATTTATAAGTTTCATTGTATTTCTACTATGTCCACTTACATATATGTACATATGTGCATTACTCACCCACGGAACAGGGGGAGAACAAAATAATAGCAAAGTTATTTGTATGGAGTTCGCAATTAAAAATCGTTGTCGGAGTTGTTGACGCTTAAGCCAAAGTCAGCAAATACGGTAGTAAATAATGCTGCAATCCATGTGCTGCTACTTTTTTGCCTCCTAGTAGAGACTTCGAAGGCAATTATCAATTGATACACGTTGACACTCATTTCTACCAAACAACTTGAGAAAAGTAATACATTTTAAAATTTTTCTGGAAGTTTTCTCGCTTTTGCCTTTTCTTTCCTTCTCTCTCTAATCTATTAAAAATTCTTTAACGCTAAACTTTTTTTTATTAGAAAATTACTTATCAAAAGTTTCTTTAAGTCAAATAGAAATTTTTTTTTCTGCTTCATTTCTGCCCTCTTCTGTCCACATCTACATTCCCGTTTTATGACTGCATATGGCTGGCATTCAAAAGCTAGTTACGTTTCCGCATAAGATTTATTTCAAGACACTGCATTATGTATTAATATACTATAAGGAAAGAATACCAAAGAGTTTGAATACCTGTAAGAAACTAAAGATATTAAATAAAGCATATACTAAGACTGCAGGCATTAGGATCTAAAACAAACGGATACATGTAACAGAAAAAACTTTTAGAGTGAAAAAAATACTGAAGGCAAAAAATAATCTATAAAAACCAGAAGCAAATTATTAAAAAATATTTATATATGTATAAATATTTGCCAAAAGTTTCAAAAGTGTATTAAGGGCAATAGGAACTGTGTTGCATACTTTCTGGATTAACTCTCAGCCAAATTGAACTAGAAGTGAGTGGCTTCTTTTAACAACTTTCTCTTTCACTTAAGAAAAAATAATAAAAAAATATGTTTTCAAAAAAAAAAAAAGTTTCTTCACTAATTACTTTATTAACTTATGCTTAATTAAATAACATAACCTTACAGAAATTTTAATTAAAGTAATACTAGAAATAATGGCCTACTTTACATATATAAACAACAAAAACCACAGCCATTGACAGCTTAGTGTTGGTTTTAAAAGAGAATATTAACATAAAGAAAAATATGTTAACAAATAAGCATTTTTCAGGTTGCCTTAAATAAGTATTCACTGTTTCATCTTTAAGGTAAGACAATTTTAAAGTATGCATTAGGGGGAATTAGTTAATCTTGAGGTTTTTAAATGTATAAAAAAAACATAATAATTTAAGACCATAGAGTAAATTTTAAATCAGTTAATGCTAAAGAAAATTTGATACCATTAGAATTAAAATTAACTTAAATAAACCTTTCAAATGGAAGAAAATTTAACAGTCTGTTGATAGGAATATTGAATAAAAGTAACTGCTTTATTGTCCTAGATTTTTTTTAGTCAGGATAGGATCACTTTTGTAGCGGGCATATCAAGTAGCAAAATGTATATAAGTTTTGGTTAAAAAAAATAAGGCCAAAGAACCTAACCTGACGGTGATCTCACCACTGGTTAAAGGCTATGTTTAACTTCCACCCCTGTGTGTTTTTAAGAAGTCACACAGGTTGCAATTTTAATTAATTATATTAAACTGTACGAAGTCTGCCTATAAGTACGAGATTCCGACATGTAACTGACATTACCTTGCTACGATTTTTATGCCAACTAAATCGCGGGCTAATTTTTTTCTAAAAACTCGAAACATTGAGCTCGTAATTTGCATACTATAGACTTAAGCAAGCATAAGGACTCTTTTACTTAAACGTAAATGTTAAAACGAAAAAATTTTTAAATACATGTGTTTTTCGAACAATTTTTTGTTATTCCTAAGTCTTTAAAAAACCCAAATATATGAAAAACAAAACACAAATAATCTATATCTATATTACTTTACCAAAAGGTATTTATGGGAAAAAAAATTCGGATTTTTAAAAATATAAAAAAAACCTTATAAGATTCAAACCTATTAAATTAAAAGTAGTTGCTTATGAACGCAATATTTCTTTAACCGACAACTATTCTTTATTAGACAAAATATATCAGCTGAATTGCCACCTATACGTTTACGTAGGAATACGTCTATCTGCCTTTAAAGACGACAGTAAAAAAATTAACCTATTTCAAATATTAAACTGTAACGCAATAAATATTAAACATAACTAAGGATTTGTAAAATTTGTTGTTGGCAAATGAAGAAACGTGCCAACACGTAGCAAAACGAAACTTATCAACTGAAACAAAAATAACAAAGTGCCTGAATTTAAGAATTTAAGTTTCATCAAACAAAAATTTCTTACGTACAATGCCCTTGACTCTGAAAAAAAAGACAGCTGGAAAAAACCTAATGTTTGACATTTTTCTAGAACAAAGAGATGCTTATAACTTCAAAAAGCTTAACGCTAAAAAAATCTCTTATTTTTTATCATTTTTGGGCCTGCTATTTACAGAAATCCCTATGGAATAACACTTTCGTGTGGCGACATATAGAAAAAGTTTTTTAACTTTTATCATGTTATTGTTGTAGTTTTATCGTAGTTTACCACAAATACATACTTATATAACTTGTTTAATGGCCAATAATAATAACTGTTTAAAATTTCATATGCTAGAAATTTTGGTTCACAAACTAAAGTATACTTTCAGGAGGTAGATAAGTAATAAAATCAATAGCATTTTTATTTAGTTTATTATGATATGAAAGTGAAAAGTCAACACAAACAACTATTAAATTTTATTGATATTTTATTCATATTGGTAAACTAACAGACTACACAAAATATAAGGTATTTAATTTACTATAACCTTAACGTATTCATATGTTTGGATATCAAAAATGTTCGTCAGTTTGTTTGATTAGAAAAGTTTGCAACATTGAGACTCTTAATTAAGACTCTGCAAAATAAAGGCGAAATAAACCACAAACTAAATAAGAGTTTGTTTATTTAAAGCTTTAAGGAAAATTAAAATGCGGTCAAGCTAAAGGATGCTGTAATTAATTACTTAACATGTGGGTGATCCTTAAAGAATAACCAAATTTATGAGTTTAAAAAAATTAATAAACTTATAAGTTTACCGAAGGTTTATTAAACAAAATTTTCATACGAAATTTATTTTATAAACCTTTGATATATTTAAAAATTATTTATAATCATGGGATTAAATTTTTTTGTTTAAAACACAATTTGTTTTATTTAAGGCATGTGCACACACATGACAGTGTTTATAATGAAGTATGTTTTTAGGCTTTAAGGGCAAAAAATATATATTATGTATTTAATTAAACACCTGAAGTCCTTTACAGCAAAAATCCAATATAATTTTGGGAATTTAAAAGACAATTGAAAACACACAGAAAAGATTTAAAAAAATATTTTATTAGGTTAAAATTAACCTTAAAACTGTAAAGGACTTTTTAAAAAATTAAGTTTTAAAGGAAGAATTAAAAGGAAACAAGAAACTGGTTGGTTAAGTTAACTAAAGAAATGTTAATGTTTTTAACAAATAAAAAAATAAGGATAGATAAGATATTAAAAATTATGAATCCTTAAATCAGGCAACACTTTATGAATTTATTTTAATTTTATTAACATGTAACACGATAGTGAGAGATTATATAAGTATGTATGTCTGTTAAAAAAAATATTGATTAATTTTTCCTACTTTTACTTACTTAATGTCTTTTTCCCTTTTTAAAATAATTTTCAACTTAAACGTTTTTTCTCATTATGACTTCTTTTCGACATTCATCTGTTACTTGATTTTCTGTTATTATTGTGTAACAATTTGTCTGCTGTTAACATTTCAGCTGCAAACTCTACCCACCCTTTTCGACTAAAAGGGGATTATTTTAAAAGACATATATGTAAGTACTTCTCACATTGTTTTTCGTTAATTTAATGTGAGTGTTAGTTATGAAATAATAAAAAAAAATTGTATACAAACAATTTTGTAACAAAGAAAAAACAATGTTTTATTCAACATACCAGATAAAATCAATCTAAGAAAAGAAAAAAAACAAAAAATTAGAAATCATTTAGAGATTTTCTTTCCCTCTCCGTTCTGTAACTTTTTAGCAAAATTTGTTAAATGAACTCAAAGTTGTAAATTGCATTAAAGTTTATAATACTATAAAAACATACATTTAAGGGAGCACAATATGCAATGAAAGGCAAACATTGATAATGAAAATTTTATTGAAATTTTTCATAGAATTTAATCAGTTCTTTTATAACTGTTTACTTTTAAGCATTTAGCATAAATTTGCATGAATTTTTTTATTGCTTTTTATTAAAATACAACTTTGATAAATTGTTGGAAAACAATGTTGTAAACGAAACGAATAGAATGAAAATATGTAAAAGAAAAACTTTGTAAAATACTTAAAAAGTCATTAAACTTTAAGAGCAAAATACCCTGTAATCACACTTCGAAAAATAAATTTGGGCTACTTAACAAATAATGTAGATGTTTTGAACTGTTCAATGATTAAACGGGCTTAATAAAAAATGCTAAGAGTTTTTAAGCTTTAAAGCAAAAAAGCATAAAATAATTTAAACAATTATTTTTTGTTCGAATAAACCTTTTCATTAAATATTTAACTAAAATAAAGCATATATTTAGGGGTTATTAAAAACAAAAAAACAATTTTAAACAAAAATTTGTACATTTTTGGCAAGAAGTTTTAGAAAATTAAAAACAAATACTTTTTAAAATGTTTTCAAGCTTAAAAATATTTGTTTAAGAAAACAAAACTTCAAAAATCTTTAATAATGTTTTTAAGCACTTCAATACATAAAATAGCCAAATGCCTTTTCTTGTTAAGATTTTTTTCCTTTTGCAAATTAATGAAGAAGTTTTTTTTTCAAGAGCTGCAGATATTTGTATAAATCTCTCTTATATCACTTTTGATTAAATTTCATTATGCTTAAAGCAAAAAGTGTTTTTTTCTCAGTAAACATTTTTGCAATAAAACTTCTAGTGCTCCATTGAAATGCTTTCAAAAAAAAATCACCTTAAGTCTTAGTGTTTAGAAAAGAGTATATAATAAAAACAACTAATATAGCATTTTTGCTTGTTTCTACGATATTACAAATGTATTGACTTAGGAACAAGAGAATTGACAGATGAACAGATAGACAGACATGCAAAAAGATTTTACTAAAATTAAATGTTAGCAAATGCATTCATGTTGACGGAAATAAATATTAAGGCAAAACTATTGAGGCGAAGTTAAAAAAAAAAAATTGAGGTAAGAAATATTTTATTTATCTAATTGACATTTAATATTTCAGTTTTTTTTATAAAACTTTTTTCAAAATTCGGTTCACTTTTAATTTAAAATTGATCAATTTTTATAACAAAAATGTTTAAAACTAAAACAAATTTATATGTCAAAACTGTATCCTTTTTTAAATTCCCTAAATGTCTCTAAAATTCCTTTAAACAAAATTTTAATCGTTTAAATATGTATTCCCAATCTCAAATTACTCGAAATATCACCTGATTCGGGATAATTTTACAAACGTGGCAACACTTTTTATGTTTTTAAATTAACAAAAAAAGGCTTTGTTTTTTAATTGTTGTTGTTTAATATAATGATACTGAGTGGGATTTTGCAAACTGTTATATTTAAATATTGTCTTGTGCCTAAGTAGAACTAATTATTGTGATTTAAACTTATGTAAAGAACATATCGCACACCCAGTTTAAAAGTGACACAACTCAAAATTTTTAAATGTTTAGAAATCGAAATAAACTGTTTTTGACGTAAATAAATATAGTTAAAAACAAAAACGTTGGACTATTGAATTCAAATTAAAACTTTTTAGCACTTAGTGTAGGGATCTATTACCATTATATTTTCTGACACAACTAAAAATAAGTCACTTTTATGAATTGCAACTTTATACCAAATGAAACATAAAAAAAGACATAACTGTTTTTTAGCAACAGTTAACAACAAAAAGTACACTGATATTTTTCTTATAGATAAACAAGTGTATTGTGCATAGTGTAAGCATATAAACTCGAAAATGAAAATTTCGAGTTGTGTCACTTTTGAACTGGCTGTGCGATATGCATTTTAAAATTTATAAACGCAAGAAGTTTCGTTTTGTCTGTTGCCATCAAGCTAACGTACAGTACAAGAGCCTTTGACTGGTTAAATAAGCATTAATTTATTTTCTATTGTCCCTTTTTATATGGTATTAAAAATTAACATATTTCCTTTAATAAGAGCAAATAAGAAAGTCGGTTAAGCCTGAGAGTTAGTTGACCAAAATTTCAGAAGTAGGTTTTAAATGGGAGCTAGGAATAGTTATGGACGGATTGCAAAGTTTTCTGTTAACTACACTCATTTGTAGTAAATTTTATCTGAATTCCAATACTTTTTACAAATCTCCGAACGTGTAGGTGGTTTTCGAAAATGGATCTTATATAGAAGCTAGGAATAATGGCGCCACTCGGTAAGAGGATTTTTGTTCCCATGAAACTTATTTGTTATAATTAAAATTATAAGATTATTTTTAACAAGTTTTTATAAAAGATAAACGTAGGGCTTATATAAGAGCTTGGCCAATAATTAAACCATTAACGCGAAACTTACTTCTGTTTAATTTTGTTATATTAAAAGCTTTAAATTAAGAAAACAATTATCATTTAATAT
>NDXZ01032295.1:6663-21340 GCA_003055125.1 Paykullia maculata
TGAGTTGAAAAATAATTTTACAACAAAAAAATATTTAAAACATCAGAGTCGCACGCGCTCATGTTCGCTTTAACAAAATAAAAAAATAATAAAACCAGAAGTGTTTTCAAGCAATTAAATAAGAAAAAATTTTTTGCCTCTGTTATGTTTATTGAAATAAATTATTTGCATAAAAGTGTTTAAATAAAAATAAGCAAAAAAAATATAATATATATTCTGTTGTAGAAATTAAGCTCTTAAAGATAAAGAAAAAATATATAAAAAATATATCAACAAAGAAAAAAATGTTTCTTTAAAAAAAAAGTTTGTGCCATAGATCTTTCGTCTCTTCTAAATTTCTGTGTGTGATTTAATTAAAAATGAAAAGTTAGGTTTTGTTTTCATAAACAAATTGTATTTAAAAAATGGCTTTAACGAATTTTTCATTACCGTTTGGGGCTTTAACCCAGTCATCAGCACCATGGAGTGCCACAATTTCTCCTTTGCATCCTATACACCAACAACTAGCTGCTAATACCAATAATTTACTCTATTCACCGGCTGAACATCAGCAACAGCAGGGTGATAGTGGATCACCACCACCAGGCTCTGATTTTTATAAAAATAATCCTTACGCTCCTCCTCAACAATTTCTAACGCAACAGCAGGAGCAACAGCCTCAGCAAATATCATATCAATATAATAGCAATAATAACAACAACAATAACGGAAGGCGTAAAAATACTTATTTACCACCAATGACTCCACCGGGCGCCAGAAACACACAACAATTTCATAATCAACAACAGCAGCATTTTCATAATCAACAACATCAACAGCAATTCAGTCTTATTAATACTCACCATCAGCAACAGCAACATATAACACAAAAAACAAGTAGTAATAATAACAACAATAACGCTTATAAAACTACAATATCATCGGCCGCAGTAGAGAATGCAAATACCCGCACCTATGGTGAGGGTACTTACACAACATTTCCACAAGCTCCTCAAATATCTAATAATAATATTAACAACAACAATAACAATATTAATAAAGATCACCTTCTACCACAACAATTCTTGAATAGTTTTTCATCTTCTCCGCAACAACCAGTGAAACGTATTAACACGTCTGCACAATCTTCTGGTACAAATCCATCAACATCACAAAGTTTTCCTAAATATGGTGCCCCTAATAAAATAATGACACCAGCTCCGATATATGGTGCGGCTGCAGCACCCGGTAATAAGGCTGACAATTCAGGTTTACCCTTACCCACCGATTCTAGTTCAAATGATGCATATCCCGAAAGACCACCTGGTTTTACACGAGTTCAGGCCGGTCAGGGTTCAAAAACACGAGTACATGCTGTACTCGATTACGATTTAGAGGAAGGGGACGAAGATGATTATTATGATGCTGCAGATCACGAAGAGGCTGTTAATAAAGGTAAGCTTAGATCAATACTTAAAACCCCTAATAATATTTTATGATCGCAAACTTGAAATCAACTTTGTGGTGAATCGTTGCTGTACATTTTTTCATCAGATGTTTGATTTTATTGTTATCAATTAATACAAACATTTTCAAGAACTTTCATCAACAAATAACTATAAGTTAATCTACGTTACCAGTTTAATATTTCGTAGAAATTCCAAATTGTAGTGAACAAAATGAGTTTAACAATTATTTTTTATCAATTATCTAATATGTCAGAAGACTATTCATGTCTAAAGAATTTTTCAATATTTACATCAAACTCTCCATCTACGTAAAAGGGAATACGAGTAAACAACAACTTTTAACTGAATGACTAACTCTTATGCTTGAGAATTGAGGTATTTGACAAAGAAAACAGAATTTATCAATTTATGCCCCTTTAAGTCATTTGACACTTTGCTGAGATTCTCAAAAGCAGACTAATGGAGTGACCATAAACAGATACAAACAACTGATAAATCAATAAATTTATGGGCGTAATCGAAAAAAAATCGTACTTGTAAAGATCAGCACATTTGAACATTTAAATATTAATTAATTTTTGACAAGTGTCATTGGACGTTTTCTTAAACAATTTTTTATTAATACTGACGTAAAATATTTTTATGTTTTTTGTCTTTTATTTAAATACTAAAATCAGCGATTTTAAGAAACAAAAATTAAAATGAGTTGATTTGTTTTTCCTCTTTTAATTGAAGTTCACATTCTTATACAATTTGATAGAAATATATGTTTGCAAATGACTGTTTGTATGATGTTTGTATATGAACATACATATGTACAAAAGAATAGTAATTATTTTACATTAGATTTTGTATGTTTTCAATATTTAAAGTCGATAAAAAATATTAGTAACGTGCTATTAATCTCTGACAATCGATATGTATATTAAAAATTTGTTTATCTGATGGACTTGTTGTAAGTGTGGGCGAATGGTAAACTACAACAGCCAATAGTATTCGTTACTAGGATATGGTAATTCGATGAAAATAAAATTTGTATTTATGTATGAATGTTTGTATGTAAAAAAAGAACGACATACATCTTTAAATATAAAGTATTTTTGCAAGAAATAAATATTTTTTTTTTCAAATTTTTAATGCACAACCATCATTGTGCCCCGTTGTTCATTTTAATGCATTTTTGATAAACTGTTTTTGATGAATCTTATTAATTAATTTTTTAAATGGTCTTGTTTATTTAGTTCTCCTTAATTCCGGCCTTTAAAATTTGTTGTTATTCCGGTATTAAATATTTTTCGTAATTTACGATTTGTTTTCGTTTTCTCACATTAAATTTTGTTTTAATTTTATAAAAACAGGCAGTAAAAAATTTTTATGAATTAAAAAATTTATTAAAACAATGGGGGTGGGGTGTTGTTGTAAATAAGAAAGAAAAAACACGTAAACTCTTCCTAATACAATTCAATTCAATTATTCGGCTGTGCCAAATCTTATATACCCTTCACTGCATGTATTTATGTACGTACCTATGTGCGTATATGTATACTTATATGTATGTATGTATTTACATGTCCGAAAGGTATTTAAAGTCTTAGAAAACTACATTTTTTATGATATTAATTTAAGTTTATATAAGTTTTTCGTCCATATCTTTGCTGATTCTGGGCCAGATAGTAATTTTTTTCAAATTTCCCAAAAAAGCATGTCAACACACAAATATAATTTTTGAGTAAAAAAAAATCGTAGTCGTCTTTTTTGACGTACATATATCTTGGTAAGCGATTTTACTGATTTTCAGAAGCAAGAATTTCTGTACGACATCGGGAGGCTGAGAAAACTTGATTTCAACAGACGGACAGATACACAGACTGACAGACAGATAGACGGGTAGACGGACATGGCTAAATAGACTTCCGTATCTATAAGGATTCAGAATATATATACTTTATAGGGTCGCAAATGAATATTGTAGAAATTACAAACGCAATGACGAACCTATATATACCCTTGTCACCTGTGGTGAAGGGTATAGAAAAACATCAAATTTCTACAATTAATTTTAAAATATTCGTCGTTGGCCAGTTTTAAACACGGCCACTCTTAATGTTAAAATATTAAAATTAACATAAAACAATTGGATCTACTATTGTTGCTGTTGTTTCTAGACACAATGATTTTTTGCGTAACCTTGTGCTTGAATTATTTAAAAGTTTTTTACATTGATAAAAAAAATTTTTTTTTCTTTGATCGATTTTGAATCTAATTTTTCTGTGATTTTTTTGAAACAGTTATTAAAAGTTATAATAATTACATTAATTATAATATCAAGAATAAATTGTTTTTGTTTAAAAAAATTTAAAAAACTTTTAATTTAATAAATAATAAAAATGAATAAATAAATAATAAATGATAAAAATTAAAACTTTCAAAAAATTTATTATTTTGCACTTAAAATATCATGAAAATTGTTCAAGTTTTTAACTTCTTTTTAAAAAGAAAATTACTTGAAATGATTTTTTTTAGCTAAACTCCTTTTTCCTGCTCATTCAAATGAAATGACTGAAAAATTAAACTCAAATCTATAAGTTAAAAAACCACACAATAATCCTCAAAACATAATTTTCATACAAAATTTGTTTTACAAAACCCTTAATAAGTTAAAAAATTGTGTATGAATAGGGGGATAAACATCTATTTCAATAACATACAAATTTAAAACTATTAATTTTATATAATTTTATTTAACAGACAATAATTAATGGAAAGTCTCCACAAATTTTTCGCACATTTAAAATGGTTTAATGATTTGTCTTTTAAGGCAAACACGTTTCGTTAAAATAAATTTTCGATTTAAATAACAAACAAAAACAAATAAAAATACAAAAAGAATAATAATAAAAAACTTTGTATATTTGGGCACCCACATTAAGCATGACATTTCAAAAAATATGGATGATATAATTTGAAAAACTTAATAGTTTGTTGAAGCATTTTAGTAGCAAAAATATGTTACAAATTTTTGTTTTATTTATTTGCAAAGAATACCCGATTCAGTTTGGTCGATTTTTTTCTTGTATAAAATATTTGCATTTAATTATTTTTATTTCATCTTCTTTTAGTATTTATCAATCTCTGCTTTTGTTTTTATTTTATACATATGTTATTATTGTTTTTTTGCAATAAATTTTATTTTGCATTAGTTTTTGGCAACTGCAAGTTTTAAAATAAAAATTTTACCTAAATTTTATTCTTTCGATACAGATGCACTTGCATATAAATATTCATAATTTTTTTTGCTTAAAAAATCAAAACAGGTTTTCTTTAAATTATTTAATATACATTTAAGCCGTTTTTATTTTGGTTTGATTAAAAAAAGTCTGTTTGAGCTGTTGATTTGTTTTCAAGTTTTCGTCATTAGTTGTGTTTGTTTAATGAAATTTTGATATACATAGAAACATATTTGCATACATACATATATTGTTGTTTTATTTTAATTTAATTTTGTTTTAATTTTACACACATCTGTATACAGTCAATCGTCACCCCGATATTGGTTTTTTTACTACAATGTTTTGCATAATTTTTGTTTGAAAAAATTGTTTGCAATTTACTTTGAAGTTTATGCGCCCAATGATTATTAATGTAACACATCCGAACAGTTTAAAAATATCATTGGGAAGTCTGGAGCACAAACCGGTATTAGGGATTCTTGTTATAAAACGATCTGGTTTTTGTCAGCTTTAAAATACATTTTTAAATTGCATTTTTAAAAACACACACACACACACACTTATATACATTCATAAATACATATGTACATATGTATATTGAGAATACAAAAAATTCTGCTAAATTTGCCAAAAGATGGCTTCACCAATATGTGAATCAGGGAGTTTTATACCGGCATCATATAATTAATATTCGTTCGAAAATGTCGAGATTCAACTGAACTCCCGCCAGTTGCTCTAACTCTTAATTCACGTCAATAATTTAAAAATATCTGCAGCTGAAGCACAATTATTGCTTGCAGAAGCTTAAAGCAATATTGTTAAAAGTAATAGTAGTGGTTGTGAGTAATTTAGTAGAGTTAAGAACGACCAGTTGACGTCTAACACAAAAAACGTAGCGGAAAGCCGGAAATTTATAAGCCGAACCAAACCTTTTGTACTGAAAAATGTTGTGGTGTCACTCAATAGGGAAGTCCTACCCCACTCGCTGCATCCGTTAGTCATGGCCTCTTTTGATTTTCATCTACTTTGATCGATGATGTCTTTCTGTGCAGACCTTCTCATCATGTGAAAATATCAAAAATTACCAAAACATTTTATGTCCTAAATTTTTTTAATTATTCAGTTTTAAAGAACAAAATTATATTTATAACATGCAGCTAATATGGTGGCAAAATAAATACGTATTTAAAATAAACTACAACTACTTGTTGCTATAAAAATAAAAATGTTAATTGAAATCGTGATAAAAAAAAGATCTACTCATAAATTGAAACGTAAAATAAAAAATAAAACAAAAATATAAGGCAAATAAAAACAATGAAATACGAAAATAATTATCAGAAATAGAATAGAATAGATCTATGATACGAGTACTTGCATCTAAATTGATTTAAATTAGAATACTTTACTTTACTGTAGTTAACGTTTGAATTTATTTCGTATTTTCGTGCTGAGAAATGTTAATGAAGTGCAAAATATTTAAATAATTTAACAAGATTTTTATTTGAAATTAAAGAATAAATAGAAATAAGAAAAAGTTTAATTTAGTTAAATTATAAACTTTACTTTTGAATTACTATTTGTGGACAATTTAAGCCACAGGTGATAAGAGTTTATATAAGTTTGTCATTCCGTTTGTAATTTAACACACACACATGTGTTAAGGGTATATATAGGTTTGTCATTCCGTTTGTAATTTCTTCAATATTCAGTTGCGACCCCATAAAGTATATATATTCTGAATCCTTATAGATAGGAAAGTCGATTTAGCCATGTCCTTCTGTCTGTTGAAATCAACTAATATAACAAAGAAATTACAGATATAAAATTAATTAAAATTTCGAAATCATCACTTTATTAGACAAAAATGTTAGGTTAACTCCATTAAATATTTACAAATAATTAAATAAGAACTGTAAATGCAACTTATTTCCTTTGTATTATCAACCGAATAATTATTTCAAATGTATTAAGATGTTCGTTTCATAGTATTTTCTTGTAAAAAATATCCTTTTGTGTAAAGATTGTATTTTCTAGCTAATTAAGCCTTTGATGTAGTAAAAAAAGAGCATAAACACATGTGATTAGTTTTGCAATTATTTAAAATTATAAAGCGTGAGAAGCGAGTAAAGTTTATGAATAATTAAAACAAATACTTATTTAAGCTTTTACACACACATACACACATACTTGCATACAGACATATGTATACATATGTATATGTATGTATTTGCAACAAACATTTATTATATTGCTAACAAAGAGCGCTAAAACAGTTTTGTAACTGATAGTCATTATTTATAATTAACTACTTGATAATTAGTTAAAATTAACACTTTAACAACTAAGGAGACATACAAATTTATATTTTCCGAGATATTCTATTTTGAGGCCTTGTGCGACTAGTTTTCCAAATTTCACACTTAAATTTAAATTAGGGTTTTATTCAAAGTTTAAATAATTTAGTTACACGTTGAAGATTTATATCCATCTTTTTTTGAAAATCAACACCGTGCCACATAAGTCCATAACTATGTGCGTATAGTAGGTATATGTAGGAAACACAAGTACAAAAAAATAAATGAATAATTAAATTATACTTACTCTTTAGATCTATAGTGTGTTTGTATGTTGATCTCGTACTTAAGTTAAAATTTTCAAATGAAAAATGAAAGGTCTCGATTACCTTGAATGTGTATCTGCAGATACTCGTACAAAAAAACAAATACCTATAGAGACAACAATAAATATTGGTTGGTATGTACAACTAAATACACAAACAGATTTGAACATTTAAAATAAAAAAAAAAATTATGTATAAACATGCACACATGCCAGATTAAAACCAAAACAAATCAGCAATAACAACAGCGGCAACGGCAAAATTAACAGTTCAAACTAATTTAAATTTTTAAAGCATAAACAACAACAACAATAACAAGGCATTCGTAAAATACGATGACGATGTGGTTTAATTGTTAGACGTCACATTTCGGCCAATAATATTAGTTTTTTATTTACTTTATGTTCTCCAGTATTGGCCTAAATGCTTTTTTAACTCAAAGTTACATTAAGTCCTCGTACTAAATAAATAAATAAATTATTTGTTTAATAACTTAACAAAGCTTTGTTTCTCTTTAACGTTTAGAGTAATCGAAAAAAAACCTTGAATTTTCCACCTTCAGTTTGCAAATTTGGAAGATAAATTATTTCACGTAAAAGAGCCGAGCTGTTTTTTTTTAGTGTAAAACTGTATCAAAACAACTTAACATAGAAGTGAAGTTTACATATAATAGTATAAGAAAGTATCTACTATATGTATATGTACATATATGTATATGGTTGGCATCTTAACAAGTTTCAAATAAAGAGTATGACTATGAATATGTTTTAATATTGTTTGGACCAAGTGCCAAAAATAAATAACCTACTACAGTTAACTACATTAAGTAGTGTACTTTATATACTTTGAAAACTCAATACTAAAAAGTAGTTCTTCAATACTTTTAGGGTTGTATTTTAAACAAAAATTTAATGAAACATTCAATGGCTTTCACTCAAAATAATTTATTAAATAAATATTTAAAAACCTTTTTGAATCTTGGCACTCACTCGGATCTAAAATCTATTTCAAGTTTTCTTGGCGCGATGAAAGTAAAGTAACTAATATTAACGAAATATCAATATTTGACAGAAAACTGTATGTTAAATTAAAAATAAGAATCTGTTTAAAGTATAACTTACTCCATTTGATAAGTACCTATTTGATAAGTATGAAGGAGTATTGAGTAATTAAAATTACTAGAAATGGACAACACTACTGTACATCCTTTTAACATATTTTAAGCCTCATTTCATATTTCAACTACACTTTACTGGAAAAAACATGTTTTTTTTAATAAAAAAAAGTCATTAAAACTGCAAAATAACTCAAGACACGTTTTTTTTTTGTTTGCAAAAACAAATCAACATGTTTTCTAAAGGGCTTGTCATGCATTTTTAAAACGCAACTGGCCAAAAAGTGAAAGTTGATTTTTTTTCTTACCCTTTGGTTGACCAATATTTTGTGTAGTTGTACAGATATTAAACATTAATCCTGCATTAAACCAGGCCGCAAAAAAATATATATAAAAATTACACGCAATAGCAACATGTTGTTCGTACGAGTTGTTGTTGTACACTTAATAAAAAATCCACAGTATTTGAGCAACTGTTGTGTAAAATTTCAAAATCTATTGCAGATAAAACAAAAATAAATTTTATTGTTAAGATTTTTCAACTTTTTTAATTGAAAGACCAGGCAAAAACCGTGCCCAATTAACACAATCATATTTGATTTTCATATAGAGCACAAGGGCGATGACTACGACATCGACTGCAACGATGATGCATCTCATCATTGTGTCAAGTTTAATCTTAAAGTTATAATCTAATATAAGCAAATGAATTTTTCTTTAAATATAAATAGAGAAATTGGTTTTGTATTTTCCTAGAGCAAGTAAACATTTTTATTTATTTATTTTAATAACTTATTTCCATATCTTAATAAGAGTTAGATCAATTATAATTCATTCTAAGTACGATAACTTAGATTGCTCTAACCTGGATTTTGCACATATTTATTGCAAGTTACTTAAAGTTTTAAATATAAAAGTATTTTTCCAAAAACAAAAAAAGAAGAAAAAAACAAAATGTACTTCCATTTTAATGTTTACGGCACCATTGATATTGAAAATAACAATTTATTGTCTTACGAAGTTTTTTTTACTTTAATTTAAACTTGACTCAGGATTAACAAGTAAATTTAATTTAAAAAAAAAAAATTAAAAAAAATGACTAGACGACAAGGTTTTGGAAAACCCATAAATTTGTTCACTTAAAAGTGTAATGGGTTATTGGGGTAATACAAAAGCAGGAAAAAAAAACATTTTGTTAAGTTGTTTTACAAATAAAAAAGAAAAAAATTAAAGATCTTGTATAAATTTATAATTCATCAACACAGTAGCGTTTTTTTCAATAGCAGTAAAACCAACAGGCGTTAATGTCAGCTGTATAACTATGCAACGGCGGCATTTAAAAAAACAACAACAACAAATAATAATAACAGTAACAGTAACGCACATGGCAGCAGATATAAATAAACAAACGCCTTCAGAAGCACTAGACGTCAGCGTAGGGCGATTCACAGTGGAGTAGAGGGAATCAAAAGTTGATTATAAAATTTTGATAACAAATTTTATTGTTTCTTTAAAGGTTCAATTATTCTTTGAAATTTTTGGTGCATCTAGCACCTTTCAAGGTAAAGTTTTTTTTAGAGTCTAAAGCAACAAGACCTTTTAATATATTTGAGGTCGATCTGATCTTGCACAATCGGGAGAAAAACTATAGTTGATTATTTACAGAGGGCTACAGGTTATTAACAAATAAAACGCATAAGCACAGTATCAGGTAACAATAATATGCGAATCAATTTAGAAATTAAAAATTTATTTCTATATTATTAAAAGAAAATAAAACCTTTTGCTTTTTTACAGCTATTGATATTATAATCTTACAAAAACTATAATAAAAACCTAAAGAAAATCAAAACTTATTTTACTTTTAATTTGTAAAAGTCTCCACATGTACAGTTAATCTATCCTAAACCCTTATATAATCATATTCTTAAAATGCAAAATAAAAAAAAAAATTCGAAAAAAACCAGTTTGCAGTTTCGTTATAAAAATTGCTTCTTCTTTGTAAATTGATAGCATTATTCCATTCCATTCCATTTAGGTAAATGTATAATTTAGAGATGTTTGTGAAAGAAGATTATATCATAGAAATTTCAATAATAAATTAACAGTTTATGAACTGATTATGCTTATTTGCGTCATTGGCTTTTATTTAAATTACAGCGACTAACATCTTAGAATAACCAACCAATATAAATGATGGTTTAATAAACAATATGCAAACTGCTGTTACCTACACGGATTTCGTTAAGGCTTTTGATAAGGCCAACAATGATGTTTTGTTTAACAAATGGTTGCTTATGGAATTTAGAGATACAGCAATTTATAAGAGATGCTTCATCTGATGTACTGCAGTTTAAATTTAAAAAAATTGTCAGGTTTGGGTTAATATGGAATTAACTCTCTAAAATTGAGCAAACCAATTTAATTTACTGCATGAACGAGAATAAAATGAATTAAGTTTAGAATCTAGTTTGTTACGTTGGCATTACGGATACCTTTTGTTCTTCATCAATTTTTTATTGAATATAAAATTTAATTTCATACCATCAGTTTTCTCTAAAGTATGTCATTGCTGGAGCTTATTATATCATACATATATGTATGTATATATATTTTATCAACTTAAATTACTTTAAAATTTTTTAAATTAAATTTTGAATTAAATTTACCAAAGCAATGGACAGATTTAAAAATGTTACCTTATTTGTGAGACATATGTAAGTGCATAAGATATATAAATAGATAAAGAAAATTTCTCGTAGAAGGCATGGAAGTTGCTAACATTGTGTTTTAACTATTTTAAAGATTAACCTGACTACTTGAGTCACTGTGTGATCAAATAACCAACGAACGTTGTGATCAGTCGAACCGACTGAGTGTCTGTCTGATTAAAAGCTGTCAAAGGTGGCATAAATTGCAAAATTATATGTCTTCCAATTCAATGAGAATCGTCAGAGTCATGTGGTGTGCATATAAAGTTGTTAAATAAAAAAGTCATGTTGTAATCTGACAATCTAAAACAACGCATCATAATACGCTTTTGGTTTTGTTGCATTCATTTTAAAGCAAAAACGATTGAATATTTTTATAAAAGATACAAAGTATATGTGTAGTTGTTTACAGACATTTTTAAAACGGATTTTAATATAATTTAGTTTTTTTTTTGCACCAAATAACCTAAAAAATAAAGTCAAAAAAAGAAACAAAACATGTACGCAAATTCGTTAACTTTATCACGATTTTTAAACGAAAAAAATAAAGAAAACTTAAAATCAAGAAGAAATAAAAACAATTTTGTACGAAATAAAAAGTTGGTGCCTTAAATCTTTTGTTTTATTTTCGACTTTATGTCACCTTTAAGCCTGTAAATAACGTTGTAATGTCTTCTTTTTATAATTTAATTTTTAGATGGCTCTCCTAAAACTCCCATGACTGTTACACCTATACAAGGACCTATTTACCTCAAAAATGGTACAGTGCCTGTGGTGCCATTGTTTCACTATCCCAGTTTTAATAATGGTTCATTTGTACAAATACCTGTAAGTAAAAAAAAAATTACATATAAAAAAACTTTAAATTTCTTGACATTTTTTCATTGTGTATATATGTGTGTGTGCGTGTGTTTGTGTGTTTAAAATTATGCATACATATAATCCATCAATTTCATAAAACATTTCATCATACCAAGAGTATGTTTATACATACAAACATTACTAGAGGGCTTGGAAGGTTAAAATGCTACACATAATTATTACATCAGTCTTTAAGAAAAACAGTGAAGATAGAATTTATTTTTTATTCATTAACAACAGGCAGATAGCCAGACATAACACATTTTTTTTATTTATCAAAAAAAAAAAAACATAGTTCTATTAAATGAAGTAAAAATGTGTTTTTTTTTATTAAAATTCCTTTACATTGAAAAACATAATTCTTATTTAAAGATAGTTTTTTATTTAAAAGTATGCAAATAGTAGTGAATATATCCTTAGGAGATTTAAAACGAGATTTTTTTTTATATTTTAACCTTAAAAAAAATTTATTTGCATCGGCCGGGAATCGAACCCGGGCCGCCCGCGTGGCAGGCGAGCATTCTACCACTGAACCACCGATGCTTCCTGAAGATAATGGGTCTTAAACCATAACATAACCTATTTAACCAAATATTTTTACTTGACGAATTTTACCAATTTACTGCCTGGACCACATAATACAAACGATATTTTCTTTGGAATAAATTTATTTTACACAAAAACAAACATAAAATATCGCATATCGCATTTTGTGGGGCAGGCAGTTAATATTGATTTGATGTTTTGGCCTTTGTACTTCAATCAAACAAAACCGGCTGAGCGGATTTAAATGAAATTCAACAAACACTTTTTATAGGTATAAGAAGCAGGTAAGGTGTTACATGTAGGTAGTTTTTTAAAGCGGACAGTGTTACCATTGATTATCGTGATTATTTTTGGTGTAGATGTTGCCAAAGTGCGATTATGAAACTTTTAGTTTTTTCTATATTATAATTATATATTTTTTGAAGTTACTGTTTTTTATTTTTATTTATTAAAAATCAAAATGTTTTATTTTCGTTTGCATTTCGGTTGAACAAAATAAAAATATTAATTTTTAATTTTACGACTCTAACGAAGACCTTCAAAAAAATTATAAAATAATATAACAAAACATTAAATTATTTCCGCAAACGTATCAGTAAAGCATGACCAAAAAAATTTAATCAATTGATAAAACAAATTTCAAAAACTAAAAAAAAACTACAAACAGCAACGTGCCAATTTGTATACATTTAAAAGCCGGCTTTTTATTATTATTTTTTTTTTAATCTACACGTTTTTACGTAAAAACTGGTTAAAAGCAATAGGCCAGTCACTAATTGATTGTCGGCGACAGATTAGTGCGTGTGAATTTTAATTTATTAAAAAGAGAAACATCGGCATGATGACCTTTCTAAGCGATTACATACATGTGTTAAGCAAAATTGAAAAAAAAAATACTAAAAAGGTAGCATGTTTAGTAAATAGGGTGTCGTTACACTCATGTTATGATAAAAATTCATATAACAATTTTTTAACTTATTAAAAAAACGTTATCAACTATTAAACAAATGTTAAATTCTATAAATCAAAGTTTCTCAAAATTTTAATTCCAATATTTCTGAAACATTAAAAAAAAATTAACTTGGTTTTTTACCTGGAAAAATGTCTAAAAAGCTTAACATTTGTCTTTAACAGAAGCTTTTCAGATTGTATAATTTTTAATTGAATTACTTTTAGTTTTTAGTACAAAAGTGACTTAAGGTTGTAAATTTTTTTATTTTTTTACGAAATATGCAGATAACTTTAACTCAAAATAAAGCACAGAAAACTAAATATTTGTTATATAGAAGAAATTGTTTTTTTTTAATCTAAATCAGGCTTTATTTTAGCAGCAACTTTTTGAATTAAATTACACGAACGAAACGGCCAGTTTGTGTTTAAACAACGGCTTGTCTATTAACATATATGTCTAGAAAGAGGAAACCAAACTAACCTTAAAATAGAGACTTCCAAATAAGCTGTCAAAGAAGTTAGTGTGGCCAGGCAACATTATTATTTCTCAAAATACATATGTGGGGTTGCTGTAATTTTTTAAAATTTTTTAATAAGAAAAATATCTGGGTTTCTATGTTAAAAAATATGTTGAAATGCCACCCACCATTTATATGGCGGCATATTTTTTTATTAAAAAATACTTCTCATATAGGCCAGGTTATCCATATGTATTAACAGGGTTCATGGAGTTATTTTGGCTTGATAAGCTTTTGAGTTATCAATAAATCAAAGCAACCACTATAGATTTTGATCTTTAACAATTTTTCGTAACTTCATCGTCCTACGTCAAGGAATTTTGGGTGATGACAAACTTATTTTTCCATTACAAAGCATAAAAACATTCATAAACTGTTAAAAAGTTTGGAATTGGCATACAATTTACAGCAAATAAGCTTTATGAAAACAAAAATCTGTATCAAAGTTGTGTGATTTTTTATAGCTTAAGAAATCAGTAAATTTCTTAAAAGTATTTTGTATTTCGAAAAAAAAACTTTAATTGCATCGGCCGGGAATCGAACCCGGGCCGCCCGCGTGGCAGGCGAGCATTCTACCACTGAACCACCGATGCCTAATAAACGAAAATCTATATGATTTATTTATATGTATAAACAAAAGATAATTTTTCTATTTTTATTACGATTGTTAACAAA